>OMLM01011329.1:9771-72117 GCA_900302695.1 Helostoma temminkii | reverse complement strand
GGGGGGAGGGTTTCAAAAGGGTAAGTGATTGCCCTCTAGGGGACGAAGCAGAGAGAAAAAAAAGCAGGACGCCTTATCACCCCAGCCTCCAATAGCACTACTGGCTACCTCCCAGAGCCAAGGGGAGGAGGGTGGATGGGGTGCCGGTCGAATCCAGCTAGATGCTGCACTGCCTCTTGACACAGCAAACTCAGCGGGGAGTCTGGCTGTATGGACTCAGCTCAGGGCTGCACAGCCAAATGTTGCCAACTGAATTTGTGTTATTGCTTCTCTCGAATGCTTTGAACTATGCAGCACGAGTATTAATCTAAATTAATAAGAAAATATAACGTGCGTGTTGCACTTACCTCTAGAAAAGCATTTTCTAGAGATCATAAATTACTTGTATGCATGTGTGAAGTGTTTTTTAAGAGCTTGATTCCGACTATAAGGGTCTATATGAGGTTGCAGATGTATTTTGGTTGCTCACACACTATAAACACGATCTATAAAGCAGAATGCACTACTGACCTACATCCTGCTTTTTAATTTAAACATGGAAACAAACGGGAAACCAGCCACGCCAAAAAGTAAAACATGCGATAACAGCTGGCCACCCGGAGATAAGTGTGAAATATATGAGGTTATACAAACGTTAATGACAGCACCGAGTCTTCCTCTAAAGCCATTTCCAGCTGCTAAAATGTATCCATCTACAGCAGGCGGCCAGTCAGGCAGACGGACGCACCGTCGCATCAGGCGTCTGAAACAGTGTCCAAGCGCCACCTTCAGTATCCAACCTATGTGAAGAAAAAAAGCAAATCATCACACAGCCTACTTGTTTTCCTCCAGACACATCTGCAAAAGAGTGTGCGTCTGTCTGGAGAAAACCCCTTTCTTTAATGTGTTTTCTCCACTTTTATACAAGAAATTAGACTTTGGTTGTATGTGCGCGTTAGTGAGTGGCGTTCATCTCAAGAGCGCACAGTGCTAACTGTGTGTTTAATATGCCTGTCTCGCCCGGCGTGTTGCCCCAGACACTGTGTACCACAAATCCCCACCTCCACTCCAATGAGAGCTCGGCAGGGAGGAATAAAAGGGTTAAGGGGAGTCTTGGATGGAGTCTGTTGGGGGGAGGTTAAGGAACGTGATTGGATGACTGTGTGTGACGCAGGGGACATGAAAAAGCTGATAACTAGTTAAGAAGGCAGTTTGTAACTCTGGAAAAAGAGTGCAGAGCTTGAGACACACATTACGCAGAGGACAAGGACGAGCCGGCGCACACACAGAGACCTGAGTTGTCTTGGCAGTGTGGGCTGTTAAACACTGCAGCGTCCGGACACTAAGTGACTTAAAACAGGGGACAATGGTGCAGCACACAGACAACAGCGAGACGGACGGGAGCATGTCCAGGGAGGCTACCGATTCAGAGGAGAGTGAATTTATGGCATGCAGCCCGGTAGCAATAAACCCAGACTGGTGCAAGACAGCCACCGGCCACATCAAGAGACCCATGAATGCATTTATGGTCTGGTCCAAAATCGAGAGGAGAAAGATCATGGAGCAGTCGCCGGACATGCACAATGCAGAGATTTCCAAGCGCCTAGGGAAGAGGTGGAAGATGCTCAAGGACAGTGAAAAGATCCCGTTTATCAGAGAAGCCGAGAGGCTGCGGCTAAAACACATGGCTGACTATCCCGACTACAAGTACAGACCCAAGAAAAAGCCTAAACTCGACAGTTCCAAATCATCAGCACCGTCTCCGGAGAAGTGCGGAAAAATAGCAAAGACTCCCAGCAAGAAGTGTTCAAAGATAAAGACTAAGAGCGGCTCTAAGTCCTCTCAGGGCTACGGAGAGGACTGTGTGTTTCCCAGCTTAAAAGTTACAAAGACTGTGAAAAGTGAGCTCACAGATGAGGACGACGATGACGAATACGAAGAAGACTACCGGATGGGGATTAAGGCGGGGGGCGAGGAGCGCCTGAGGCCGTACAATGTAGCCAAAGTTCCCGCTAGCCCAACTTTGAGCTCCTCGGCCGAGTCCGAGGGGACGAGCATGTACGAAGAAGTGAGGAACAACAACAGACTGTTTTACAATATCAAAAACATTACCAAGCAGAGCACATTGCACGCTGCTTCCATCTCACCAGCATCCTCCAGGTCGGTCTCTACATCCTCCTCCTCCTCCAGCAGCGGCTCTTCTTCCGGCGAGGACGCGGACGATTTGCTTTTTGACTTTAGTTTAAATTTCGCCCCCAGTGCCCAAGGCTCGGAGCTGGGCAACCCCAATTCAGGAAACCTCTCTCTGTCTCTTGTGGATAAGGACCTGGACTCGTTCAGTGAGGGCAGCCTGGGCTCTCACTTTGAATTCCCAGACTATTGCACGCCAGAACTCAGTGAGATGATTGCCGGGGACTGGCTGGAGGCGAACTTTTCCGACCTGGTCTTCACATACTGAACTGAAAAAAAAAGTTTCTCTAGTAATAACAGAGAAGGGAGAAGTGAAATTACATGTGTCCTGGTCAAGTTGTCCCTAGCCCTGCCTCTTGTGGGTTTTCTGAAGGGTCCTGAGGGGAGGTGGAGGACCAGGAGGCGAGGTGAGGTTGAGGAATGAGATGCTTATGAAGCTGGTAGCAAAAAAAAAAGCAAAGTCTGCAGACGTTTTTTTCTGGCAGCATGACAGGGTTTTATGGATTTTTTCCCCCATAGGTCTGCATTTACTGTTCAGCTTAAACGGACCGCAAAGGGAAAAATACGTGAACTTCTATGCATCTTATCCTCTTAAAACAAAAAAACTGCAGGGAGCTGAAAACGGACTGTGGACTGACTCAAAGCAAATCTGTGAACTGACAGTTGTTCAGGATTTTACTTTACAACGGTTTATGTAATTTCTAAATGCCGCAAATGTTTGTTTTTTGTAACTGATTCCGTTTACCTCCTGGTTTGGAAAAATTAAGCAGCCTAAACCTCTGCAGAATACAGTTGTGGAGGAAACATTTTGATACATAACAGACCTCATCTTTTTAAAAGAAAAGTAAGATATTTTCAGGCATATTTTTGTACAGTTAAAAGGGAATGTTCTTACTGTGCTTTCAGTGAGTTTCAGGCACTTCTTCCCTTTATCATTTGTTTTTAGCATGCAAGGGAGTCCTGGTTTTAAGGATTAAGTTAAATTAAAACTTGCATCAAAAATGCCTTGTGATTTTAAACTAGGTTTTGTACAGTTGTAGAGCAGATTTGTTGAGTATTTGTAGACGATACAATGGCATCATGGGGAACACATACCTCAGAGCTGGAACTAGTTTCAAGATTGTATATGTATTGTAATATAGTAAAGTTAGGAGTTTATGTATATCATACTCGTGATATGTGGATGGGTCCCAATCGCAGGTGTGAAACTGGATTTTGGTATTTTTTATGGCACATACTGTTTTTCCCCTTCTCATTTTTTGTGCAATATATACTCTTAAGATACAGACCATCAACCAAAAGTGATGGAAAACAGACTTGTGCACTGTCAACATCATTTCATGTTATGATGCTGAAGCCTGTCCAGGCAGAAAAATAAACAAATCAGCTGGAACTGATACAAAACAATTGAATATGGCCTCATTGTGTGATACGTGCTACGTAAACAAATACAATTTGAATGTTATTTGACACAAGCGATTGGTTAATATCTGACATCAAACTGTTTGAATTTGACTGATAATTAGGGAAAACAGGATTCTGCAACAGGACATAGTCTGTTACAGTGGTGGTCTGGCATTAGTTTAACAAACAAGCAAAAAATAACATTCCATAGTCCTGTTTCATGAAATGAAACTTTATTTTAAAACTGAAGACTGCCTTCTTTTTTTAAGACATAAACCATAAACCTGTATTTTTTATTTCTTGCACTTAAAAAAGCAGATATTGTTTATTTTTATGTGGGTCTTACATATGAAGTCTGTTTGATAAAGGGTTTTGGAATATGACCTAATTATATGCCAAGACATTTTTGTTGACGTTCTGGGCAGTAGTTACTTCACATTCCAAGTGTGAATCTGTCTTTGACTCATCTTTTAATAAATAAGTACATACCACCATTGACTGTCCTTTCAGTTTGTGAATATATGTACACAAATGTGTTATTTGTTGCGTTTGAAAAGGATGTGGTAACAGAATGATGCCTATTTTGTATTTAGGCGGATACTCTGAAATGGATGGGCTCAAACTAACATGTGAATTCACATTTAATAAAAAGGAAAAAAGGAAACATGTAAACTGCAGTGTTGAAATGTTTTACTGGTTCTGTTTTTCAAATGAGCTGCTGTTGCTGAACTTTCTTTCCCACTGCGTCCCTTAAAATGGGGACTGTGGCTTTAAGAAATTGAATTGCCCGCTTGCCTGTGCTGAGCAGTGTGATTGGTGGATTTGGTGGTCCCCTTGGAGACAGTGCTGGAAACAGGAGCCGCTCCTCTCAGCGTGTGGGAGCTCTCAGTCTGTCTGGGCTCCATTCAGAAAAGTAGCACTCTGCCCAGCACAGAACGACTTGAGCGCTAGCGAACAAAGGGGCTGAAAAAATGTCTAAATGTGACATATGTTCATTCAGCGATAAACTGTGGCGCTTATTCCTGATAGATGTTGTGTAATCTCTGCAAAATGTGCAGGGTATTTTACACATGCGAACATGTGAACTCTAATTTGTGCGTATGGTGAACAGTGGTAGTAGGTCAAAATAATTATTATTGGTTATCAATCAGTCTTTGAGTATTACTGTTCTTGCCACTTAATGTCTGATTCCCACATGGGATTTCAGATAAATAAAGTAAATAGCTGGCAGGGCAGAGTCTCAGCAGGGACATGGATGACAAGGGCTAAAAACAAATTAATCTAAATAAAAACACAAATACATGATAAAAATCAATGCACACTATATGCCTCACATACACTAATATTATTGTGCCTTAGACTAAAATACAATAACATTATCACAGCCAAAACTGTAGTTACTGCACGTTAGCCCCTGATGTGGTAATTGTTCACTAAAAAAGATTAACAGCAAGAATGCAGCCTTGTACGATGTCATATAAAATACAATTAGCAGGACAAACATTAATTTTAAGTGATTACATCTCGACTGTGTTGGAGAAGGTCACATATTCCCCCAGAGGATCAGAGATGCAGCCTCTCATCTCCTTTAAGATCTAAGAGAGGCCCACCTTAACAGATCATATGAAAAGTATCAATGGCCTTGGCCACTGAGATATTTGTGTTCATTACAGCAACAGGATCTAATGATGAATATTTTCCATGCATGGCTGCACAGGTACCCCCAACCCATTAAGTCAGTTTGCAAATCTGTAATAAAACATTTATCCAGCTATTACTTTACCTGACCTATTGGTCAAAGTTGCTAATGGGTTCCAGGGCTATTCCCAATAGAATCTCAACATTGATTTTGTGTTGCTCTGAAATATCTGCTCAGGGCTAATGCCAGTGGTACATGTTGAAATGAAATTAGTGACCCGTTGAAACTTCCTTCTATTTCCTCCTTAAATAAATAAACGGATATCTAGAATGCTCAGCAGACACTGAGTGAGATACCATCCTCCCCGTGAATCTGGTGGGGTGGGGGTGAGAGTGAGGCAAAAGAAAGTAATTTACAATCTTTTCAGTGTTTAAATCATTCATATAACACTGCATGTCGCAGTCAAATGATGTACGTGATACCTATACAAAGACCACTGCTTCAGCGCTGAGATCTCCCAGTTTGCATGTTGCTTATAGTGGACATCTAAAATGTGTCAGTGCAGTCTCTGTGCTTTGAGATAAAATTCCTCTGTGACCAGTCTTGCAGCCTTCAGATGTTAAATCCTGCAACAGTGAGGCCTGTTATGATTTCCATGATTTTTTTTTTCTTTGAACTGACTCTCACCCAGTGAGCTCAGATGCATTACATCACTGCTTAGCTTATGCCGCTGCGCAGTAAGATTCCATGTTGTGTCATGGTTGATCCACATGTGCTCCTCTTCTCCCAGTGGGAGGCTGTCTAATATTGCTGTGGGAATACTGATATATGCTCTCTATGCTGGAGGTTTCATAACAACAACAAGCCTAATTTAAAATCTGTTTACTGTCTGTTAATTGACAAGTGGGCAGGATTTATGTTATCTGCTCTAGATCTACCGTCTGAGATCGGGATGGTGTTGACACCCTTTCAGTCCAAGCAAGCCCCTCTGCTGATCTGTTATACAAGCGTGACATGCTGTTAGACGCTGCCAGTGCTTTACAGATCCCACACGCAACATGACAGACTACTGAAATGACGAACTAGCAGTTGGTCCCCTGTGTAACAGTGAGTCCTGAGATACGATCCAAACAGGTAAAAATAGTTGGACTATGAATACAATTTATTATCTTATGAATCTGGAAAAGAAACTGCATGTTTATTTCTGGAATGCCTGTCTACCATGAAACCTTGGTAGAATGACCTTATAAGTACTCATTTCCAATGTTGTGCAGTTCCCTTGCTGATAGTCAGAGAGAATTTGTCTGTAAAATTGCCTGCATGAGCAACAGTCCAGACCCTGTGTCCCCTGCTCCAGTCTTGGCCTGGGGCGACTCCTGCTGCTGTTGATGGCTATCCATTTGCTCTGCCTTCTCTGTGGATGGAAGGGAGGTAGAGAGGGAGCATCGGCCCCATCTGCTGCACTGATATTTACTATGCCTTCACATTTGTGATAAGGGGGAGTGGCAAAAGCCCAATTCCCTCATGGTGTGTTAGCACCCTGGCAGATACACACGAGCACACACACACTGGCACTGAGTGAATGAAAAAGACGGAGATAACAGGCGAATGGATAGAACAGAAAAAACGTGTTGTTCATATGAACCAGAGTCAAACTCAGATTTAACTTGATACAAAACAGGCGGTGCAACGGATAATAAGTGTGTAGCTGGAAGCAAGTAACCCTCACAGTCTGCTGCGGCCTAATTTTCCATTTACAGATTCATTGCTAGTTTTTCATTATTTAGCAAAAGCAATGACACACTGAAAAGAAGTTTGGGGCAGCTGCCGCGCTGAAAGCAGACACAGCAGGTTCTCTTGAGCAGTTTAAGCTGGCAGTGCTTTTGTCTCGCAGACACAGAAACAAACAGTTCAATCACTCCTCCCAGAATCTGTTCTGACATGGTGTAAGATCTCATTGGGAGAAGGTCACTTTTTTTGTGGGGAGCTGCTGGAGGTCACACATCACTCATGTGAATTATCTCTTGAGAGGGCAGGAACTCAGTTGCACACCTGCTTCTCTTTTCAGATCAAGTCCTGACTATTATATTAATGGAATGGAGTCTCCTGGATGAAATTTTGCACAACTGGGGTTCAGTGTGTTCTAGATGAACAATCAGTTTGCCCCACTCTGTGTGTGAGAGAAAATTAATTGAGCCGTTCCGTTTCTACAATGCCACAATAATAGGCTCAGTGTAATTAGAGCCAACTTGTAATGACATTTAGTTTTGTTTAGAGTGCAATCACACAAGTTGGTTAGCCTGATTGCGGTCAGTTTAGGATTTACATAACCTTATTTGGAATTAATTGTGACCGTGTGCTTGATATTTATCTTAGAGTTTTACAGCAGCTGCAGCAGCCTCTTGCACTTTCCATTGAGAAAATGAAATGGTCATACGTCTGTGGTAAAGTCATATCATATTTTAATCCTGATTAAAAGCGTTAAAAGTGTTTTTATTAAGTCACATGTATTTGCTTTAGTTTTTATCGCTTTAGATAATTCATTAGACCATATGTGTTCGTATGTGGTTGATGAGCAGATAATGTTGTTGCCATCAAATCAAATGGAGTGGATATTAGTGGATTATTAGAGCTCAGTCTTCTCCTATTCCATGAGTGTATCTGCTGAAGAAAGTCTTGTTGGCTTTCTGCCCAGATGCATGGATTTAAAACCACTGCTCTGCCCCTCCCCCATTTTTGGAGGCATGGATAGGTTTTGTGCATGTGGCGGTTTGCTTGTCTGAAAGCTCATTTAATTTTTTACTTTGTTGTTGGACCGGTACAATGCATCAACCTAAAAGAAAGAATGGCAGTATAGTTCTAATCGCTGACAAATCTTAAGTAATTAGCATGAGTATTCAGTTTCTGATCATTGCACTTACATAGTGTAGCTGAAATAAAGCTCCATTAGAGAAAGGTACCCTACTCTTCTGGAACTTTTCACTTTAATGACACCAGCAACAGACATTCATGACCCCCTGCCTGACCACCCCAGGATTTAGTCAGGCAGTAATCTAGATTCAAAACTGCAGCTCAAGGGGAGCCCATGCAATTTCCCCCTAAAGCTAGAGCAGACCCAGCAGTTGGTCATTCATATGCATCTGAAATCTAATACTCTGCTGCTGTGCCCCTCAGCAGCCCCACCTTTCCTGACTCACCAGTGAACCTCGACTCCTCCAATGCACTTAGAGCATTATGCAGCCCCTTCTTCCTCCCACTCAGTCTCTTTCTTGTGAGCCCCCTCTCTCCATCGATTTGCATGTTACCCAGGTTACACTGTCAGGGTACCCCCTCACAGTCAGACTCAACGCAGGGTCTCATTTGATAGTCTTTGCTGCTTCAGTAAATAATTAGCACACTGAATCCTCTGGGGCCCTATACAGGAAGCATGGCTTGCTTACCAGGGGGGCTAAGGTTCTAATGATTGCTGTCCTGCAAGGTTTTTGATAGCAGCCCCCCTTCCTCCTCTTTAACACAGTCTATGTGAGAAAAAAAATAACATATATATCTTTAGGATAAATTTGAGTGTTGATGTTGGTTAAGTGAAACAGACTTGATTTATAGATTTTTAAAGTGTTTGTTTGCACTTGCATTAAAAAAGTTGATTAAGATATTCTTTAAACCACATCATTTTTAGTATTTTGTACAATTAAATGAGATTATATTCTGTGTTTAGTTAAAATTGTTGATTGATATTTCTAGTCCCTGAGAAAAGGATAAATAAAAACAAAACATTGCAATCTGTCATACTGTATGTTTAGTAGTAAAACATTTTACTGCTCAGTCATTCATAACAATAATGTCCTTCTAATAAATAATGCATATTTTACTAAACCAAAAATATCAAACAATTGCCAGATGGATGCTTGACCTGACTGATTAGCAAAGGAGACACTCAGGCAAAGTAATGCCCTCTCAGGATTATATCTATAAAATGACAACTCCTGCCAAAAAATCCATTAACTCCACGTAGATTTGAATGGCTCCATCCAACTATAGATGCAGCAACAACTTCAGATGTTATTGTAAGAGATAGGGAGACTAAATGAAAATGTGCCAGGACCTGAGTGGGTCTTTAAAAAAGACCTCCCTTCCCCTGTGCCCTGGAGTGCATGTTGAACCCAAAAGAGGGCAAAACGAATCACACTGTTAAATAATTCATATGTATGCGGATGCACAATTCATATGCATCACATTGAATCTATATCTATTATGTAGAAATGTTATATTCATGAAAAATACAGCACATCAAAAACTATACATTCAAGATTGTCAGTAAGCCAGCAATTAAAGTTGTATTTCTGGGAGTTAAACACACAGTTGGCAGCCCTCATCCTCTTTTAGAGGATTCGTATGTTGATTCCCCAATGATGCCATTACAATGTAGATTCTGAGGCCTGGACTAGAGGAACAAGTAGCCTGGTCAAGGCAAAAGCAAGACAGTGTGGAGTGACACAAATGCAGTGCACACAGTCTGTGTTTGAGTGGTTGTAGATTGTTTGTAGCCGGTGGGGACTGGAACTATATTCTCTGAAGAGATGTGACATGTTGCCCGACTCTTCACCACTGAAACACACAAACACTGCTGACACTTACACACGCTCAGCTTCTCTCTCCCCTTCTCTACTGGCTGGTCAGAGTTATTCATTTCGAGCACCTCAGCTGCCAGCAGAGAAATTCTGTCACTGGGTCATTACAAATACCCACAGGCGGTTGAGAATGTCCTCGCAGATACGGGAGACAAACTTGGGCCAGCATGCTGTTGCCTGACTGCTTCTATTTGATGGTGTTCTGAATGACCTATTTCCCTCCTTAAGATATTTCAGCCTGGACCTGATGAAACCATGAATCACTAATCTAAGACTCCATAGAACAGAATTGTTTAACTCATTAGATGATTGCAATACAAAAAATACCATAACCAAATTTACTGTACTTACAAATAGATTCAAATTTAATACTATATTCCTACTGTTGGAAAGAGTAAAAATCCTTGTCATGTTGAATTTATTTAATATGTATATGATAATACACTGTAATACTGTACTTTAGTGCACACAGGATGAAGTGTGCTAATGGTACACTATCATAGTATATATCGTGTCAGAGGCGTAAAGTGTAACATTTATTTGTCTATAATTATTTAATAGTTTCGTTGTTATGCATCATCTTTATAATCCTACATATAGTACATAATTGTCAAAAACATAGGTAAAATTAGTGATGTACACATTGCTACATTCATAGTTATGATGAAGTACTTCTGGTACTTTAAGTAAGAAATTTAGCTTGTTTTACAAATTGGAATTTTTAAGATTTAAGGATTTTCTTTGAGATTAATTGAATCAATTTCTGATTACAAATGAATGATTAGGTAAATGTAATAATGTAAGTAATGTACGTTTGCATGTCTGTTCATTATGAAAGAGGGATCTCTACTATGTTGCTTCTCCTGAGGTTTCTTCCATTTCCTTTTTTTAATCTGATCTGTGTCTTAGAACAGAGGGTGTCGTTGTTGTACAGATTGTTATTCGATTAAATATCTAAATAAACCACTTAGGAACCAAAGCAGAAAAAGCATTGTGGAAGGTAGTGGCCAGCACAAGATGGTCCTGCTTACACAGGGCATCCCTTGGGGCCTAATGTATGGTACTGATATTCCTTTTATACTCATGGCATGTATTGAATATAGGTTAAATCTGCATTTAATCTTTCACACCAGACTCTTGGTCAATATATTTCTGTTCACACAAGACCCAGTAACTGTTGTTCCTACATGCTGTGTCTATATGTGGCTTACCTCTGGCAGGATAGTCATATGCCATTTTGATAGTTGTAGTATAGTTTGTAGTGTTGCCCGGTGACATCAGGAAACTGCTCTGATCAACACAGGGCTGCAATGGTTTTCAAAACCACATATGATGCTGCAAAAATATATAAAAGGGAACAGTCTACATGTTCTCTGATATGCTCAGCATGATTTAAACACGCTAAGACCATATTTAAGCCTCACACTAAGACATTTTATCGCTGCACATGGCAGCAACTGCGAGAAAAGAAAGAAAAATGTAAATCAAAATGGATATGAAGGGAAGAAGAGAAAGTAATATAAGAAATGTTGCTACTGTGATTTGCTGAATTGTTAAACCTCCCTTCACAGATTTCTTAATTAGAAAGGGTAATCCTGTAATTAACCAGTTGGCTGGCAGAGTGTATCACTGAAACATTTAATCCTGCTTCCAGTATTACTGTGAGCTGCAAGTTCTCCTCTCATAAAAACTCACTAATAATCCCATTAGGTCTTACTACAGAAACTATATACGTCTCATCCTTTAAATGCCAGCTTCTACCATGTAATTGCTGTGCATTTAAAGCAATTTGGTCAGTGGTGACAGAAACCTGCTTACTGCTGAAAAGTTAATGACACTGAAAGCCAATACTGTACCCCAACCACTTAGTCCTGCTGTTTGACAAAATTTGTCATTACACAGTCGCTCACTCAAAAACCGATGGATTTTACACTTCCCATGTTTGTTACAAAGACAAGAACATAAAAAAAACTGTAAGTTGTGTATTTTCAGCTGATAGCTGACAATGAGTGGCAACAAAGATGTGTTCAAATTGTGTTAAAAGAGAGATACAAGGCATCAAAGTGATTGAATGGTCACAATAAAAGATTTAGTTGTTTTTTTTCTCCAGTTTCAATCAGGCAGCTGGCTTGTTCCTGTCATGACAGAGTCCCCTAGCACATTGGAATTGCGTGATTGTTATCTCATACAATACATTTCTCACTTCACTGCACCCTAGAATCCAACCTGCTCAACCCCACACCCCAAACTAAACCACCTTTATCACCATATTTCTGCCTTGATTTTCTTTGGCATTCCTGTCCTTTTTCATACAGTGGGGCTGTGAGCTGGAATAATTAGGAGAACGCCATAAGGCCCATGCCTCCTGACAATTGATCAACAAACAATGATTTATGAGGCCATCTTGTATCAGGGGATGACCATTGATTTAAACACACAAAGAAAACACACATACAACCATGAACACATGCAACGTCTGACACAGATGACCATACACATAAATCAGACTCAATTTTTATACATTTTCATTTATGCTGACCTATTCTCTTTACCTGCCATTCACTGCAATAAACACCAAAACTCATAGGCCCAAAGCTTGATATGGATTTGATGAGTGGTCTGAGTGACAATGTTGTGCACTTTTCAAAATCCCTTGAATGCTTGAATGAACCTTTTGCAAATCAATTTTGTCACTCGGTTACTTAATAGATGCTGATTCCACATATTTTCTCGCTGTTGTTTCAAGTATTGATTGTCACAGAGGCCTGGAGAAAACACAGTAACAAAGCAGTGTCTGTGTCTTGCCATTTGAAATGAGTCTAGTATATCACTTTGGCCTGTCTGTTGTTTTGGTATGCCTAGGTAAGGTTTCTTGACAGACAACATGCATACTATGTTTTATTACCCCGCCAGCTGCAGGGTCATTATACATCACTCTTCCTGTGAAATCGTAGGCTCATATTTCTATGTGTACTGGAAAGCGGCAGCTTCACAAACTGATTAATGAGTAATGAAATGGCTTTTAGTTATTACAGGATGAAAATATTAATATGGGAGATGCTGAGTGAGAAGAAGGGTGCCTTTATTATGTTACCAGTCTGTTCCATCATTTCATAGATCTGACATAGGTTCATGGCATTGAAAAGATTAAGAAGCCATATTAGTCATCAAATGCTAAGTGATCTTGTTAGAATGAGCACAGACTGATTTTAGAATTCAACAAATTTACATCTGTATTCATTTGGTGTTTACTACATGCTGCCATGGACAAGAATTTTCAAAATCATACTAGTTCAATCATTTCATGTTACCTGACTTTAGTGGGAAATGATTGCTGTTTTTTCTAGTAATAGAAAGGTAGCGAGTATAACACACAAATGAAGTGCCTTAAAGTCATTACACATCACACTATTTATGCATGAACTCAGCATTATTGCCTTTCCTTACCACAGATTGATCGTTACTGTAGCCATGTCAATATATGTCTAAACATGACTTTAATAAGTTAACTGAACTCAGTGCTTATACCACAAAACCACACGATGATACAGAAATGTGTGTGACAGTTTGCACAAGAGCGAAAGCATTCAGGCTCTCTCTCTTATCCTTCCCCCTCCTCTTGTTCTGGAGCGCTATGATAAGAATGGACACTACTATGGTCATCGCAATTATACTGTTGTTAGTGACTGTTGTTGGTCAGAGGGAACAGATCAAAAAGAGTGGATCTATATTGATTAACTGCCATTGTGAAGGGATGACCAAGTCAGGTCTAGCACAGTGGCAGAATCTGTTCTCTGTATACAGTGATTGACTCCTCTTCTGCTTTAACCTGCATTGTGACAGTGGAATAATTGAGCATGCAGCATGAATCCAGTTGTAGAGATTCATGTGTGTCACCTCACCTCCTCCTCTCTGTGCTCCTTTCAGCTGGCAGATGATTGAAAGGCCTCTGGTGTCTCCTTGCTATACGTGGATAAGCAGTTGTCATAGGAAACATCGATACTTGAATGGATAGACAGTTTTATTCATTGATTAAACACTGAGTGAATGCACGAGTGATCACCCCATGCAAAGCCCAGCGTCTATGCCCGTAACAACCCCTTCTCCATTTTTGTGATTTAGGGTACATTTGTGCAATGATCTCTAAGTGCGGTGTCATTCTCTTACCTCCATGTATTTGCAAGAACATAATCAATAACTTCAGCTCTATGTGGATGGAGAATTGTGGAAATGTTTTATATTGTTGCATAAGGTCAAGCCCATGTTTCCACTTCTAGGAGAGTTGGTTTAGAAAATGGCCCCATCAACATTGATGAAGCAATGACAAATGGGAATTATGGTTTGAGAGGTCAAAAATTGCCACTTGGAAAATTCTAATCAATCACAGTTTCTCTCATTTTACAGTGTAATAGATCACCTGCAATACTGGTCATGAGTTAGGTTTGTTCAGCCAAGCTAACATAGGCATAGCATAACATAACATAAAGGCTAATATGTATTTGGTATGTATAGAGCACCTGATTTTTATCTAAACCCTATTTAACAAGCTGCTCACTCAGAGTTCTTTTTTATAATTAATTTATGTGGTAAAATGACACATACCCTCCAACTGTCTTATGCATGCTGTTTTCAAGGGCGTCCATTTGCTTGGTCTTAGGCCAAAGCAGCAGTGGCCGTTACCCTCAGCATTAACCCCTGCTAGCTCCTAGAGGTTAAAACCCCTCTGTTGATTTACAACAGCTAGTGGACACAGCAGCCATTAAAAACATGTAAATTCGGTCTGTTTGTAGAGAGAGAGGTGCATGAACCCAGTGACAGACCACCCACTCTCTCTCCCTCAAATAACACTCTCCATGGCTATGGCTCACAAATCAGGGGGAGCTTTCATTTGGGGAGGGTCACAGACCTTTTTATCACCTTCGTAAGACACCCTTTGGAGCCATCTCTCATGCTGTACAGCTGGATGCTGCACATCCCTTCAGTGCACTGTTACGTCAAACAATTAATGGCTTTTGCTGAATGAAAAGGTGGCAAAGAAACATATGAAATATGATGATCAATTTCTGTCAAACTACCCATGTATGTCAAAGGTTACATTAGACAGTGCCCTGTGATTGTAATGCTATTCTTGAATGTCACTAATCAACTCAGCATTTACATTTAATGTCCAAACAGTGCACACACAAGGTTTGAACATCCTTGACATCTGCCTTTTGGCTCAAACGTGATGGATGGATTAAATGTCACCTATGCCCTGGGTGTTTCCGCCAGTTTTTTGTAATGGTATTGTTGTGTATGCACACACATTGTTTGTTTTCGTCAGATGTGTTGTGTCTATCAGTCTTGCTGGTGCTTCTGCATATCTTGTCTTGACGTGTTCTGCTGCATCCTGAGGCATGTGGCACACACACACACGCACGCACGCACACACACACACACACTTAGCCAAGATAAGCTGAGATTTGGTGACTTCCTGCAGATTCCTCTACAGATAAGGGGAAACAATTTAAAAGCCTTGTACAGACAGAGACATGAGTATGAAATAACCTCTCAGTAAGGCTAAGTGAAAGAAATAAACATACAAAAGCCAGACTTCTGTCTGTCTTTGTGATGATTGGTCTCTGTATCATCCTGAGATGCTATAATACTTTTGGGTTTGCACACCTCAGTAGCACTTGGTAGTGAAGCTCATATCATGTAGTGGGAAATACAAGGGATATTTCTGAAAGTATGACAGTGTACTATTTTGGAAATGATCAGACAGTGTTTACTTGAGTCTGTGCAGCAAAAATAGTCACAGTGGCCTACTGGAAGGTTTGACATGCGTTAAGTCGTCATGAAACATAGTGCGTGTGATTTAGAATGAATTGAAACTTGATCACCCTGTTTATCTCATCTAAACATTTTTCTCTGACAATATAATTTCTGTATCACCGCTCACCTTAGCTATGCATATATTTGAGAAAACAATCACACTGAGACTTGCTGAGACCAGCCTTATGATGATAGTATCCTTGACTGGACATTTTCTTTGACGTAATCTTGTAAACCAGGACAGTAGGCTCTAGGAATAAAAATGGAAATGTATCACAGGAGCCCTTACATTATTTTATTTTAAGGAGATTTTGATTATGTTATATTTGATTATGATGCTTTCAAATGGGGGTCCAGAGCTACATCTGTTTCAAGTTTTCCCTGTCGAGAATTTAAGAAGAAGCAAATTGTAGCATTTTGTCCACGTGTGGACCTGAAATGATGGCTGAATGGGTTAAAGCAATCAACTCATCTATAAAAAGAAAAAAGTTTTACTTAAGCACCTCTCTCTCCAAAGAACCTTAAGTCACTCAGTTTCCGTTGAGGAGGAGTTTGCATATTAGTGCATCTCATCTTGCTTCTTTCTGCCTAGAGTGTTATGACAACAAAAGCGAGAATAGATTTAATCTCTCTAGTTCTGCTAATAATACTATGCTACTGGCTGGGTGCCAAAACATGTACAAAGAGCTAATCATCTCTAGTACTAAGCATTTTCTTGCACTTACACATTTTCCTGCAGTTCTCAGACCTGTCAGGAGTAAAGAGATAAAGAATGGGCAGAAAGGGAAAAAACTGAGCGTTGGTGTGAGAAGTGTCTGCCACCATCACGTCATTAACACCCAGTGGTGCTGGAGTAAGGGAGGGAGGGCAGACAGGGCCTCCAAGCACTAGGAGCGAAATTGCAAACCCAAGGTTCCTGATACAACCTGTTATTATTTTTGACACAAGCCATTTACAATAGCTATGAAGGTGGCAATGGAAAATGTAATATTGATTGTATGCCCTCGAGGCTTTGCTCGCCTGTCTTCTAAACGTCACAGATCTCACATATGTTGGGTGTGATGATATGTTTTTATTTTTTTTTTAATTATGCTTTGTTTGCCCCACTTCCACAAATCTTATTTTAGGGGCTTTGTTGATAGTTTATTTGATGAGGTAATTACATTGGCAGATTGAGAGGGCAAGGTGATGTTTTAGAAGTCGAGAGAATAATAGAAAGCTGCATAACTACGACAATGCAATATGATATCAGTCTGATGTGACAGGTGTTAATATACCCAATGGCAATCTGTATTTCATCTCTTTTTCATGAGGGTGCTTACTGAATTACTTCCAAATGATGTTTATGAAACATTAACCGACTGCTGCACCACGGGATAGCAACGGCTCATTCTAGCATTATTAAAAAATGCTTTAACATACAGTACAACAAAGACATGTGATATCCTAGAACATTTGACTATGTTTGTAGCCACATTGACTCTGACCTTCAAATGTAAGCATCATACAATAGAGGAAGCTATTAAGCTTTTGAAAACAGTGACAAACTAAACAAACTGAGAACAACTGGAAATATAGTAGGTCTTAGCAGTAAACTGTCTCTGTCTGTCTGTGACAGAAACCTGTCAAAACTGAAACAAACATGTTTAGCAAGGCTCACAAAAGACTGGAGACAATTGTGTAAGCGGAAGTCTCAGTATCTGGGAAGATTGCAGGGGTTGTCTGCCAATGTGGTAATTACACTAGGGCCTCTCTCTCTGGTAAGTGTGACAACTTTCTGCTTGTTGCTAGAATGAATGCATGACCTGCACAGTACCCCTCCATGTAGCAAACCACTGATTGCTGTGTTAAAAGCTTTCCTTGTGAAAAGTGCTGTCTAAGAGCAGCTTTTCCCTGTTGGTAGGCTCTTTGGAGCACATGGTTATGGACTTAAACAGTGATATAGATGGCCCCATAAAATGTTCCTAAAAAGAAAATATAGCAAGGGCAAAACCTTTGCATCGCAGGTGTTCTTCATATTTAATTTTGTACATAACCATTAAAATTTAACTTTTTAAAAGAATTATTAAGATCTACATAAAATCTCTAACAGAGGGATTATTAAACCATATTATCCTCATTAATACTGCACAAATGTTACAGGCACTGTTGTTATATTTTGTTGTTATTGCTGGTATTACTTTATCTAGCTGATAGCGCCTCTCATATACAGTTCTCCCATGTACAGTTTTATCTCTGTCATCACATTAGTTCAGTAATCATCTTAATGATATAGAGATTACTGGCTTTGTGTTTTGGTTTACCAGTAAATGCTGACCATACCAATGGGATTTCATTGCATAAGCCTACACTATCACTTTACAATAACTGTTGCATTCTGCTGTTATCCACAAGGATATCAAAGTGCAATACAGCAGGTCTGCACTGCTGCAGTTAGTGAGTTAAGAAATAGCCTGGAAAATTCTGTAAAGTTGCAGTGTTTTTATTATTTTGTGATGCATGTGGAAAGGTTACAGCTGTTTTGTACTAATAGTGTTGTCTACTGACTAATCTCTTAATAATGACTCAGGCTTTAGACACTGTTACAAAAACGTGTCTGCACTGTGTGGTGGTATAGTGTAGTGTTGATATACCCTGTTTTAAAGGTCCAAATTCAAGCACAGGTCAAGCACAGACAAGCATTAAAACTGAGAAAGTGAAAAGTGCTGAGACAAAACCGAGAAAGTGTTTTGATTGATTGAACGTTAGCAAGCATTGGCTTCTAGCTCTCCAACACAACACAACACACAACACAACTCTCCAACCTCACTGTTTTCAGCTGTTGCCAAACACGTCTTGTCATATGCCAGAACTGCACTTCACAACACTAAAGAATAAATTAATATCTATAAAATGAGATAAACAGGAAATGTGAGAAAATATTTACCATGTTTTCTGTGGTTGTATCGTGCTTCTCTCCATCAGGAAATTGGGGTTACATACATAATGCATTGTTTCTAATCATGTGATTGGCTCTATGTGCTGTAAACAAAACACAAGTGGTTTCCTCTGTGTACTTTCTGTGTCTTGACATGGCTCCTGCGCTCTATCCAGGGACTACCTCTCATCTAAATCAAACTATTTCTCAGAATGCAGCTCACCCAGTCTTTCTGCTGCCTTGTGCTGCATGTGTGAATGCAAAAGTCTGGACAAGTCCAGACCCAATTCTTCAGACATAGTCCAGAGTGCATATGTGAAAAATGAATCCACAGCGATTCAGTTCTCTACTATGTGTCTAATGAGCACTAAGTGGTGTCCATAACATGTATAGTAAAAGCTAGTGAATGCACTGCTCTATAAGGTCAACATATTGTAGATTGTTATAGCAAAACTGGGCACTAGTCAGAAAAACAAACCATGATTTTTTTTTAACAATCTCCTGAAAATGAAACCAGAAAGGACGAGCTGTAAAAATGCTTTTACATTGAGTTGGTAATTGAGATGATAGTGCATCCTGGCACACTATCAGTGATGCTGCCTAATCATAAATATTAATTTAAAATAATAATAAAGATGTTTCTTTGGGGAGTCTGTTTTAGTAAACTAACTTTTCCACTGACAGCCAAACAACCCCAACAGGCCTAGAAAGATAAAATAGAAAATGTGACAAAGCATCAGAAGTTATGTATACATAATATAAGTACACATTATATATATAATCTGACATGCCATGTTAATATTTGATGATATTATATCCAGATCATTTAAAAGTTGGTGAAAAAGTTTAACTAAAACAAGAAAGTTCAACTATAACTTAAGAACTTTCAACTCTGATTATTTGATAATTAAAGTCCACTGTGAAGTGTAATTCAGTATTTTTTTTAATGCTAAGGGAGCTCAATTAAAGTAATTGATTATTTAATAAACCTTTAAAATGATTAAACTCTTGCAAGGGCATGCTCATGATTCACATTGCTCAGTAAAATGAAAATGACTGTATTGGGAAGCAAAGGCTGTTAAATATTGGGCAGACTGTTTGAAGCAGCGATGAATATTTACAGTTCCACTACTGTCATGTGGCTGCATTTATGTGAAGTTCAGCCTCTAGTCTCTCCAGTATCCCTGTCCTCATCACTTTCTCCACTGTCTTCGTCACTTTCTTGGACACAGAGAATCACATTTGCGTTGAGGCTTCCCGTGGTGAGTTGGTTAAGAAGTTTTGATGAAAACTCGAGAAAGGTTGTGAAAGAAAAGAAGATCAAATCAGCAGCTCTATCAGCCCTTATAAGTGCTGATCTCCCCTGAGAGAGCTTGTGGGATCACAATACTTCCCATAAAACAGCGGGAGCTTGGCCAGCCATCTGAAAAGGACCTGCCTCTCACTGGAATGAGAGAGTACTGAACTGGGACAGAGTACTACTTTAGGAGTAGAGAGAAGGGAAAGAGTGGAGGGAAAAGAATGGTTTCTCATATACACAGGTTGAATGAGGGTTTTAGTGGTTAAACCTATAGAAATGTAGCAGGAATTGTGGAGTGGAAGGTGGTATGTGGTGTTTGAAGAAGAAGGGGGGCTTTTTGGTCATTATGTGAAGCCTAAGTACAACACCAACCCCTCACTCTCTCAGTCCTGAAGGTTCATGTTCCTGCTGTGTTTACCACAGCCCCCTATGGATTCTCTTAAATCAGACAGGAATGAAAGGCAGGACTGTGCACTCCCACTGACTTGCATTTACCTGAAGCTTACCCTTTTGACCCTAACTCTGCATGTCTCTTAAAAGAACAAATTATATTTCTGATTAAGTCTGTATCTCATTATCATAAAATGTTGTATAAAACTGTTGTTGACTAATTTGGAAAAAAGAGAGCTGTTTAAATGCGCCTTTTTTCTGTGTATTACAAGGTTTAATAAACGGCTCTAACAGAGGTGGGATATTTACCATGCCATTTCACAGTAGATTTTACAGCCTTTTTTTAAGCAGTGTGTATTTAGGTTTTTAAAGAATGTAGTTATGGGCAAAAGGTAATTCCCTCCTCATTCCCTGCAGTGAGATAAAAACATCAGGTAAAAATGCTGTTGCACAATGCAGCATTCTAAAACTTGCACTTACAACCCAGAACTAAATGGGGAAAATGACTGAGCAAATGAATCATTTCAAGTTGTACAGCCGTTACCTGGTTGAAGGGACATATGAGTATGAAGGCATGGAATAAATATGTCGCTGCTTTATGAAGTGTGAAATGGACCAATGCAAAGGCTCTCCCTGTGTTGCTCTGGAATCTCATTGTGGAAGTGACTCCACATTTATAGGCATTTACACTCCCAGAACTCCACAGTTTGGAAACCCAGATTTATAGGTCCACTGACACTTAAGTTTTTACTTGTAAAAAATATTTCAGTATTTGGTTCATTCTGATTAATTGCTATTCAGCTAGCTCCTTGGGGTTAAACCAAAACCAAAAGGCTATTTCCATCTAGATGATGGAATGGGATAATGATAAACACATTAACTAAGTGGTTTGGTTACTTACAAAGATTATGTGTCCAGGGGTTGCAATTAAAATGGTTCACACACACACACAACCCTGAGTTCTAATGACCTAATAATCCCAGACACTTACCAAAAATTGCTCATTATCTGTTTAGTTGGCTGGGTGTGTTTGCCATCAGTAGCGTGACTTGCTCTGAGTAATGCCTCCTGTGGATGAAATATAGTAAATACCAATTAACGAGAAAGAGAAACTGTTCTATTTTATATGCTACAATGCTAATTAATGAGCTTTATAAGTTCAGCATTCGTTGTTTTGGTTATGAATATGTCAAGTCATAAAATGTAAATACCCATTCAGGTGTATGTGTGTTTTATGTGTTCTTCTTGTGCTAAAATGCAAGAGAATATTCATTAAATATGACAGTTTCCCCTTTTTGTTCCTGTCAATCTTCATTGTATACTCATTTTTTTCTTATTTTTTTTCTTAAGTTCTTATGCTGTTTTTGCCATCAGGCTCTTTATGATCTCTTCTCTTTACCATTTGTCCAGTTACTATTCACCACTGAAGGCCTGTTTGCCAGAGGCCAGGACCCTGTGTCCATTGATTGTGTAGGATCAAGTCACATCATGGGTGACCTTTGATCCCAGAGTCCCTTCTGGCTCTTGGTCTTAGGGTGCAGCTGTGGTGAGAGTTGGCATTCCTCCCCTGTAGGTCAGGACACCATTATCCTTCACTGTAAAGAATGCACCACCATTTATAATGGCTGAACAACTGACAATAACAATATACATGAGAAACAAGTAACCAATGGCCTGTTAATACTTTTCCTCAGTTTATTGGCCTGGAAAAATGCCATTTGCTTCACCCACCATCACACAGCTCCCTTATTAATCTTAAAAGTTGTGCCATGTCTTTTACGTATAAAATTATACATCTGAGAAAATTGTTTTAGAACAATGAAATGTCAAACAATGTCCACCTTTATGCATGTAAATACATCATTCATGGTAAATTTAAATGATAAATGATTGTCTCAGGAAGACTTAGAATCTCTGCTGCTGCACTATGTAATGGCATTTTAATGGCTCTGATAGCCAAAACACATGTCCCAACTAAGCTGCTGCACGTAGGTTCAAGCTTGGTCAGTGAGACCAACGCACATATGGCACCCTTCCACCACATCGGCTAAATCTTACTAGAGTTGGACTGGAGTACAAATTGTTTTTATCTGGATTTTAATCTTCTCTTTCTCAGCTAAAATGTTTTTTTTCTGTTGTTTCTGTCTACATCTAACTTCCTCAGCCTTTGTCTTGAATTGATTCCACAGAATTAGACTGATATACTGCTCTTTTAACCAAGTTCCTATGAGTGGTGATGAAAAAGCCAAGAGACATCTCTAAGCCTTTTGGGACCCCACAGCCACAAGTGTCTGCAGGGCTGTCTAGTGTATGCTGCAGTCTGTTTTGTTCAAGTCTGAGAAAGAGGAAGACCTCATAGTTTGTCAAAGCCTTTGAAATGCTGTTTTTTGGGATCGATTCACAGACCATTTCAGTAAAACTCAGAGGAGGAAACTGCTGCTGATGCTCCAGAGGACGATTGTCATTTTTGAAGCTGGTAGTATTTGCTTTTAATGCAGACAAACTGTGAGATGTGTTGATGTGTTGACTCCTCAAGCTTTGAGATGGCAATGTCTCTTCGATCTGAACGCCATTCCACTTTATCTCACAGAGGGAAAGGCAGTCTTAGTGTTTTCCCTAGTGTCTTGGTAACCAAACCTCTATCTAAATTTACCCCATGAGCACTTCAACCCTTGCCCCATATTTAAATTTCCCCCCAATCATATTATAAACTTTCTTCTATGTTCACTTTTTTTAAATTCCCTTTCTGCCTCCATTTCAAACGTTCCCTGCATACGCTTCTGCCCTCTAAGTGCAGCTTACACACATTTATCAACCCTGACACTGAGAAAAAACTTGGACCTCCTTTGCTAT
Source organism: Helostoma temminkii (assembly GCA_900302695.1). NCBI lineage: Eukaryota > Metazoa > Chordata > Actinopteri > Anabantiformes > Helostomatidae > Helostoma > Helostoma temminkii. The sequence goes on along the minus strand of OMLM01011329.1, from coordinate 49,003 downwards.
CAATGTCTAATTCTTATTCCTGTTTTACCAGTGCAGATGGCTGTCAGACTCTGCAATCACAAACACTGTGTTCAACTGGGGTATGTCTTTGATCTCTTTTGACTAATAGTTATGGCTTGTTTTTGTCTGAGAGGATCTTGGCTAGCTATGTCAAACAGGGCTTTCACTGGTACTGGCAACATGTCTTTATTGTATTGTTTTACATACAGAACTGGCCAAGCTCAGTGCCGAGAGGAAGAACAGTGTAGAGACAGTGACAAGATTCATGACCACTTTTGTAGCTTATCAGTGATCAGTGTTTAAGCTGCTAATCCCTTTTGCACTTACAACACTCATATCTCAGGGACTAACTTGACGTATACACACAAGCCTGAGAACATGGACATTTAATTGTAGTTGGTCAAACAGGAAATAAAAGAAGGAGATCAAATAGATATAGTGCTGTTAAATATATACACCACACTAGAGCCAAACTATTAGAGTCATTTTTTGTTTATATAAATATCGTTATACACCAGTTTACTGTCATCACTGCATTTGGAGAACTGGAGCTGTACACTACACAGACTTTGGCTGGCTGTTCCAAATCATGAAAGCCAATGCATCTGTGATAAATACTACCCGCTATTATCATTCATTGAATCAATTAATTAAATCTTGCTAAAACATTTATGCCACTCATTACTACACTGATCTCTGAAGAAGGAGATGGATTACAGGTGTTTCCTGTAGGAGCAAGGAAAAAAGGCAGATTAAAGAGGTGAGGCTTCTTCTTCCAGTCCTCTGCCCCTCATGTCTCTGTTCCTACTCCTCCTGGAAGCTCCCACGCCAGCTTGTCCATACAGTTGACAGACTCTTTTCCAGTCTAAAAGAGGCCACACAGGGACATTCCCATGTTTCAGCAGCCAGTGTGATATGATAGTGTAGGGTGCGGTGAAAAAATCAAATAACTCATGCTAAGTTATTTCTCCATGAGGGGAGTGTAGAGACAGCTGAAGGGGACATGTTTAGACAGTTGAGCCCGGGCAGGGCATTCTTCACCCTCTACCAATGCAGACAGACACAAATACACATGCATTTGTGCCTGTGCTATAACCCATTTGGATACCACCACACATTTAAACAAATATACAGGCACAAAATATCAGGCAGGGTTCTTGACTCATCCGTTACCCCCCGCAAACATGTGCACACACACACACACACACATAAGAAGTGACATTCCATTTCTACTGCCAGCATGCCAAAGATTTGCACACACACATAAACATTCAAACACATGTGAACTTGATGCAAAGCTGTGGTTGGTTGACAAATGGCACAGTGTTCATATTTTGCCTCCGGCACAACAGCAGTAATGATTCCATAATTGTCCTGAGCGCTCAACACTCACTTCCAATCAGCAGCCAGAACAGCTATGCAGCTGGCTACCCACGCCTCCGGAACTTGCAAAGACACACATTTACACACTCTCATGCAAAAAAATAAAAAATACAAAAACAAAACAAAAAACACAGAGTTGCATCTGTGCTTAATAAGAGTGATAACAGAGGCAATACCAGTACACAAACTCAATAAAGAATTAAGTAAAGTTCTTTTTTTTTTTACTAAAAGTAATATGTAAGTAAGTATAAGTATACACTTAATTTTACTTAAAGACAAAAGTAAAAGTACTCAGCTGAGAAAACAATTAAAACTGTATTGAATAACTACTTTTGATAAGGCAAATGTAAAAGTCTAGTCCAAAGATTTGTTTCACAAATTTTAAAAGCAATTAATAAAAAATAGATTGTTGTACAGTACTTAAGAGCAGCACTTGATTAAATATACTTTGTTACTTACCACCTCTTATGTAAATGCTCATTTCATTCTGTTCATTAATCTTATCTTTTGGTTATGTATTTGCCAGTGATCCTCACTGTTATTATACCTAGAAGAACGATTCTCCTGGTGAGATGGGTCTGATACACAGAACAAAGCAGTTATGCCACCACCTCCATGTCTGTAAACAGAGGTAGAATGGCAATCAAGGAAGTTTGCTGCCTACTGGTAACATGTGATTCTCACTTTAGCTAGTTTTGAACATATCATCAAGGTAGGCTAACTCTGACTATGGCTACTTTCACACTGCAGGTCTTAATGTTCAATTCAGATATACATGACATTACATGCAGCACGCATTATGCGCATGTGTGCAGCTGAAATGAGCATTTACAATTTCATTTTGAAGCTTTCGTGCAGTGAAAGCCAAAAAAATTACAAGCAAATGAATGAAACGAGAAGAAAGGTGAGGAAATAGAGAGCAAAATTGGCTTTTTGTTTTACAATGGCTGCCACGTCTGTACAGAAATATGTGTGGATGCATTGTGGGACTGTGGTGTGAGCGGCTTCACAGAAGCAGATTTCATCCAAAGTTTCAGGATGTCAACAAATACCTTTGATTACATCTGCCATTGCCTCTCCACAACATTCTTATGCCAAGAGACTCATCTCAGAGGATAAAAGTCAGATGAAATGCGACCTGACTGTTCAGATCATCAGATCACATATCCGATTTAGGACCACATATGAAGGTCGGGCCACTTTTGCCTGCAATGTGCCTGCTATGTTATCCTAGAAACAGATTTAGACCCAGAGTTCAGTGAGCCATGAATGGCCATTATTACATGTGATGAACATCCATAATGCATGCATGTTATGTGTACGATATGCTCCATGTGTGACTACTCCATGTCAAGGATCTTATCTGGGTCACAGTGTAGACCCTGATGCAGAAGAATCTTGTTCCTCCTTCTGTCCCTCTCTCTTTATACTTAGAGGGAAGAGAATATTCAAACAAGCAGTGTATTTGCCATGATATCACCCAGTGCCTGCTTGGGGAAAACATCTAGTTCAAATCACAGGGCTATACTGTGTACAGTGGGGTGAGAGATTCTCTGAGAAAGAGTCATCCTTGTACCCCATGCAGACTTTAATTAGTGATGAATTAAGCCTCTGATCTCAGCTTGCTGGATCATGGTCCGTCTTGAAGTTTGGCTCAGCTCGGATACTTTAAGACTGACCTCTCTGAAGAATGTCAGAAATACTAGTTGTCTGGGAGCGCCTTGCTGAGTTCTTCCTGGGTTGGTTGGTTGCCTCCTCCATCCTGTGTTTCTGCTATTAGCAGTGCCCTCTGCAGGACGCCTGGACCACATGTGATGATGTAAGCACATTTCTCCGGTGCTGTGCAACTGCCTGTGGCTATAAAGCGATGCAGGGCAGACAGTCTTTTAACTCTCTCTCTCAACTTTTTCCCTCTTGCTGCAAATACAGAACCACTGATTCAATATGTATTCAATATTTATAAGGTCAAGAGAAATAAAAGCTACATGAAGTGTCACTGTAAAAACTGATACATCCATATAACAGGAACATTTACACTTTTGGTTGTCAAAATCTGCATAATCACTTAGATGTCATTTGCTATGGGAGAATCTGAAGCTGATAGAAGACAAACAGCCTCTATCCGTGTCTTATTGAGGTTTAAAGATGTAAGAAGCAGGCTTACAGTCAGCCAAGAGAGCTGACAGCACATGTCACAGTGAGAAGCATGTGAATGAAAACAAAATATGTCACTGACACTGATATATGGAGAGTGTTCCACAATTGTCTTTGTTGCATTTGCGTATGTGACAAATGATGATGTGAGCTGGTTAGTTGGTCTATCTATACTACACTGTTCAGTAAAGCCTAAAGATCTGCTGGTTGGTTCGGAGGAGATCTATATAAGGCTGCCTACGGAGGCCTTCGGGGTCCCTACATTAATTAACTAATTACCTTGCAAATTGGACGCATTTGACATGGCCCCTCCCCCATGGCAAATGTTTTCTCCACTATCTGTTCTGAAGCCTTTGGTACTTCAGAAATTCCTTTTCCTATAAGACAGTCTCTTCTGTAGAAATGGAGTAAAAACATTCCTTATAGCAATAAAGGCACCCATTCCACTTATTTATAGGCATCAAAGGTTGTTGATTTTTTGATTTTTGATTTGAGTCTTGACACATGTGTGCGAAGGTGGGATTGGAACAACACAAACACTGTCTCATTGCCAAATAAAAGAATTGGTAATTGTTATACAGAGTATGTAGGGTATGTTTGCTTTCCCAACCTAGATTAAGCTTAGTTGAAGAGTAACATGTTATCTTCAGCGGAGGCTCTCACAGGCAAAATATGCCAGGATCTAATTCAATTTGTACTTAGTACTTTGTCAGCATGGTTTTCACATTGAATTGTTTTATAATTTGTAAAACTGGGATTTATTGGCAGCTTTTTGGTAAATTAGATACCTTGTTTACTACATTTGTTTACTTTTCTTTAGATTTGTAGAAATGTTGTTTGCTATATTTAGTTAAATGTGTACTGTGGGTTTGATAGATAGTGTTTTTATTTTCACTAGTTAGTAGGGGAGATTATCTTGGTGTCTATTTGAGTGTGTGATCACTTTGAGAGTGAGTTTGTGTCTCAGACATCTTCCTCCTATTATGCTCCTCTTTTAGTCCTGTTACTCCTGCTACTTTATTTTTCTTTGTTCTGTTCCTCCCATCTGACTTCCATTATCTCCCACCTTACCCTTTCTCACCTCTTCCTCATATCTTTCCAATTTATTTTGTCAGTTCTTGCACTGTTACCATTTCTACCACTCTTCCCACTTCTTCTTCACCCCTATTTCTCCCTCCCTCTCCCTTTATATCATCCCCCGCCCCTTACCCTCTCACCCTCCCTTGGAGAAGGGAGTACTGGGTTGGGCAACAGCGGCAGCTGCAGAAGGAGCAGCTGCTCGGTGTGTGCATGTGTGTGTGTGTGCATGTGTGTGCGTGTACATGCCACAGCTTGTCCCCTCAACCAGGCTGCTTGGGCAGGGTTGGTCCCAGCAGGGTACCAACAATCCTGCCAACACCCCACTAACCAAGCAAGCGCATGTGTGCTGATACACACAAATTATAAACACACCCGGACAATCACCACTTAGAGACAGAAGAAGCATATGCACTGCCTTGCACAACAAAATATCACACAAGCACATTCATATTCAGATACACTCCTATTCAATGAGAAAAGAGGTGAATCATCCTGTTATTAGCATCTCTGCAATGTATGGAAATATACAGTCACAACTTTTTGGAGTCTTCCCAGAATACAATTTAGAAATATTCTCTAGAGAGTGTAAAGAGATGAAGAATGAGGCAGGTGTGATTTTATGACAAAAAGTGTTTATAGCTGCACACTCTGAACTCCTTTCACACTGCAGGCTCCAAGGTTTAGTGCCCAGGGCAATGTTAAACTGAACTCTCTGTGTCTGAAGGTGAAGAGAGATCATCACATTTCAGAGTCAGTGGATAGTCCTTAGAGGCTCTCATCCTGTACAGAGGCGATTTCCATTCAACCCTCTCACACCACCCATCATCAAATTATAGATATTTTTAAAGCATTCTCAAATTGCTGTGGTCTTTGTTTGGCTGCTCTGATGAGAGTTAGGCCCGAGGCGATGATTTTTCACAGGTAAACAAACAAAGCTGCAGTCTAATGTTTGTGACTACAGCTCTGCGCAAAAAAGAAAGAAATGACAGTGAGACAGGCACCGACAGAAAGCCAAGCAGTGAGAACGGAGAGATTGGTGCTATCATCCAGTTAGCGGCTGGTGCTTAGGGAATACTGTCCTGTCATCGAAGCAAGTCATGCAGAAGGGGAAGCAAGCTCTTCTATTGCACCTTGGCGTCAGTCTGCATCTGTGCAGCACCGTCTTATTGCCTTGTCACTGTGCACTCTGTCTTCTCCATCATTTTTTTCATTATCTCTTTCCTTTCACTTTTCATTTATCCCTCATATATGTGTAAAGAACACCCACCCCCCTCTCTTACAATTTTCTTCCTTTCTCCAGTTAATTTTCCACAATCTCTGCTTTTCTCCTTCTTGTCATGCTCCAATAGTCATGTGGGAACTCCGGTATTATGCCTGTGGTGTTGTGGCCTTGGTTTGGGGGGTCAGTTCTTAGGCCTCAAGGGGTGCTGCTCCTCTTGCCTCTGCAAAACCAGGGGTACTGGGCAGTGTGCTCAACTAGAAAGATGAACAGCTGGAGGGCTGGAGGCCAGTGTGGGCCAGCAGAGGCCACAGAGGTCACATCCATTGAAAACCTTGGCTCCCAGCTCAAAGGTATGGGGTGAAAGAGGATCATGCTTCTGGAGGAGAAAAAGAGCTCTTGTTTCCCTGTGGCTCACAAAAGACACAGCCAAGCAGTCAGCCAAGCAGATTCTCAACCCCATCATTCTCTTGTCATGTGATTACATTTTCTGTGTTTCTATGCACAGCAACAGGAATTATTACATTTGTGCAGAAGCATAGTGGTAATATATGGTGTTTATTTTTAATAAACCAAGCTGTGTGTGTACACATGTCTGGAGCTGTTGCTAGTAATATATAATACTTGCTGTGGAGTGTTCATCTTTCACATTTATGATGCTCATATAAGGGAAAGAAGTCAATAACTTTCAGGGTCTAGTGCAGAGCTGCTAAGCCATTCCTTGGTCTTGTGGTATTGAAAAAACAACTTTTTTTGATTAGCAAACAGTGGCGCATGCCCTTCAGGGTACTTCCAGAGACTGGAAGAAACGTAAAGGTTAATCTTCAGTTTATTGCCACCAGTAGTTAGACAGATAGAATCTTTTAAAATTCTGCATCAGGCACTATTGATCCAGTGACGCCACAAATCCGCAGATATGGCATTTCTTGTTTCCGATGCTGCCTGGACCATTAAATGATTGTCTGCGTTCACCACTCAAGCAGGCCCTCTGCTTCATTCCGTGGTACCTATCTAACACTCCACATCTTGGCTAGTAAATTAGCTTCCTCTGGTTTTGAATAGTCGTTATGTCTGTGTCACCTAATATTCTGTGTTTATATTTAATTTTATTATACCTAACATCTGCCTAGACAATAAAAGCAGCCAAGTCAGTCGTAGAAGCAATTGGAGGCATCCTTTTCACCATGACAATGACCCGTCGCTCTGTGTTATCGGGCCTATTAATCTGAGTATGTATTTTATTTGAGGAAGACAATAGGGTCAGTGATCAGACCAGTGAATGCTCTGCTTCTCCTCTCGCTCTCCACTCAGTGTCTTCTTTAGATGCCCGCCTGTGATGGGAAATCTATACAGTGCGAGAGGCCAATTTAGGTGGCTCCAGCAGTGTGGGTTTGAAGAGTGAACACCAGGGTAAACATAGTGAATAACGCCTCCACACTCTAAATGATTTCAGTGTGAGTAGATGTGAAGGGATGGTATTTTTCATCAGCTATTTTCCCAAGATGTGTGTGATGTAGGGGAGAGGGGAGCTAAAGGCAGTTTTCCTCTTGTCCTGCTTCAGGCTTGTGTTGTTTACTGAAGCCATTCAGTTTTCTGTGTACTTGTAGCTGTATGAGTGTCAAACACTGCATGTACAACCTTGTGAACTATCCAACCGCTGCTTTTTAGGATTGGTCCAGTGAGTAAAAACATTCCCAGAGTGTTTTTGTTTACTGTGTACAGTTTAAACAAAATTCATGTGTTAGGTTTTTCTTGCCCAGACTACAGAACTCATGAGTCTGCATCTAATTCCTATTTAAGATATAGTATATCAGGGCTAGTAGGCTGCAATTAATTCACAGCCTCCAGGGCCTCTCTAGCTTTGTATGAGAGGTCAGACTGGGTCAGGGCAGATTTTTTTCTGAGAGTAAGCAGTGCTAGGTTTGTGTTGGATCAGATGAGACTAGGCTAATTCTCTCCAGCAGCTGGTCCTTTTCACTCACTGTTTACCCTCCAATACAAAATCTGCTGCTTTGCTCTCCCTGCCTATAAAGAAATCTCTTTACACTTCAGCTGACCAAATTTAACAATCCTCTTAATTAAAAGCAGAACTGATGCCTTTTTCTTTCAGGGTGTATTGATTCACTCTGGTGCATTTGGTCTGAAGTAAGCAAAAGCTCTAGATTGGACTTGTGTGAATCTAAATTGAGTTGTGTCATGTATCTTTAAGCCAAGTCGCCGTGTTTAGTATCCTTTATTTTTTCTACTCCTTCATTGGCAGATATGTCTGAAGGTGAACAGCTTCTCTGGTCATTTGGTTACTTGCTCGGTGGGTCAGCCAGTTCTCTGTGCTTTCTGTGGCCACCACCTCTGCATCTGGGAGTTGTTTGCCGAATGCTGTGTCATCAGAGCTTTGCTGTCTCGCCCCAAAGCAAGCTAAGTCTAAACACTGCACTTTGTGGCTGAAAGGCCATCTGTCACTGGGAGGGAATCCAGCTTCTCCAAAAAGCAAAAACAGGGGCGGGCTGTTAAGCCGTGCACAGCTCACTGTCATGGAAATGCCCCATCTGAGTAAGGCTCAGACCCTAATCCCACACCCTCCCGTCTTCGCAGCTGCTTTTTAGGGCTCCATGGCTGCCTGTGCATACTCACTGCCTGTCGAGAGGGAGGTCTCACGAGTAACATTCAATCAGAGATGGCTGGTTTGCATGATAGCTGGTGGTTTACAGCATGTTAGTGTGCTAAGCCTGTCATTGAACATACCCAGGCTTAACAGGTTTACACACATGTAGGAATGCAGTTTATTTAAATGTACATCCAGAGTTTTAGCAGATGATATTACCAGACAAGGTCAAATTTACAATTATGAAGTGCAGGTGTAAATGTAAAAGTGTAACATGTACAGAATTACATGTTTAGGGTGTATTGCATTATGAATTTATCATATGTTTTATTATTTATTTATCTGAAATGGTTCAGACATACCAGAAAAAAGTATTTGTGTGGCTTTTTTTTCAATCTAGCTCTAATATAGGTGGTTTATGATAAGTCACCTCATTTTCTCTCAACTCAGCCTTGCCTTTATCAAGCACTGGGCAAATGTCGTCTGATCCCCAAAACAGCTACTGAAGAGCAGCTGCTGAGAGAGGGACTGGGAGCAGGAGATTCTGACATTTCATACATGATTGCAGGGATTTACGTGAGGTAATTATTGGGGCTGTGTCTGCCAACCCAGAGAAGATCAATTCTTTCAATCAATTCCACTTTTAAGAGGATAGGCCAGATTACCAGAGCTGAGTGCTGATGTGGACGAGGGGCTTATAATGCTCTTAATAGGTCACTAAAATGTGTGTTAGAACCTCTGCTTGTAGCCAATAGAGGATTCCTCTAAGATCAGTCATTTTGCTCTCCCTCTCTTACTTCTTTTCCTCTTTCTATCACTTGCTTCTTCCCCCTGTTCTTTTGTTTTGTTCCAAAATAAATCATTTACAACTACAGACTCGCCATTATTAAAGATTTGGGGGTTAATATTTGTTCTAAGTACCTTTATTGGCATATTTGCAAACAATCAATATTTTTCTTTACAAATTATTTTAATAGCTGCACAGATCAATTTTAATATTTTTGAGGTCAAGGTAGGCAGATAAAGTACTGGTGAATGATATGAAATATAAATAAAATGTCTGTTGCCATTTGATTGTAACAGAATTACCAAAATTACTCTTAGGGGGGTATGTGATATCCATTTATCATATCTGTCTCTGAGTTTAAAAGTCAAAGTGCAGGGGTGACCCAGGAAAACGTATTTGAAATATTTTTCAAAATAAATGTCCCCTGATTATACATCTCAGAATAGCACAGATATTTTTTTCCATTTACCTTAATTGTTAAGAGGTTTGAGCACTGACATGGAGCGGGAGGAGTATGTGATAAATGGGGTGGGGATTGTGTCACATAGTCCAGTCACTGTGGCTTGGATCAGATAAGAGTGAGGAGTAGTGACAGGATAGATGGGAGAGCTAGCCTAAACCCAGCCAGTGTTTATTTAGACATAGCAGCAGGATGGAAAGTCAACAATGGGAGGGACAACAAATGCACACCAGCACCAGAGAAACCTGAGACCAGACACCCAAGCTGGTGTCAAGCATCTTAGGATGGGATTTCTGGTCTTGGATCAGTTTTGTGTTTCACCTCAGTGGAAGTAAAACTGCAGAGAATTAGAACTGATTACTGATTTCAGTTCAGCAGCCCAACTCTGGGAGACCTGGTAAACACAGACCCTGATCATGTTAGCCTACCCAGAGTTTTTAGCACTCACTGCAGAGGAAGGTCACTGGGGCCCTGTCAACAGTGGAAGCTACAATTCACCTTATGTCTTGTGTGAATAACAAAAGGAAAACAACACAGTTAAGGGGGTGAGCACAAGAGTCCACCGCGATTTTACACCCATGAACATAACTCTGTCAGTGCTGTGGTAATTTAGAGAAAATGTTAATGTACATATTTAAGTGTTCTGGTGTTTTACTTCAACTACAATTGAGGCTGTTTTATTATATAGCCTTATATATGTGAGTGGTAGCTTCAAGTACCTTTAATATTCTTGTTTTTTGTGTGTGTGTTTGCTGTTAATTCTAGTATTAAAGTCTAAACTCATTAGCCAACATTGCATGGGATGCAGAAAACAGTGGAACATAATTACATGTGGGAACTTTATACCTCCATACAATTAACTGAATCAGGATTTAGTGCCTGGGCCGAATGCTGCTGAGAGCACATCCTTTAGTAGTAGTTATACTTGTTAATCACAGATCCTGATGACTCTGCCATACATTTGGTATAGGACTTCCGCTTGTATGGCTGAATAACCTCTGGTGATTTTCTGGAAAGTTTCACTGTACACCTGATTGCCTACAGTGTCAATCTAAAAATGTAGAAACACTTCTTTATTCGCCGCCCTCATCACATGAATGTGAATTATTTTTAAACATGTTTTATTTAATGGTTCATCAAATATGACCAACTGCATTCATAGTACTGATGATTTTTCAGTACATTTGTTTTGATTCCTTTTTATTTTTACTCTGTCTGAGCCACTTTAGTTACTGGCACATACCTCTGAGACATCTGCAGAAAGGTTGCTATTAGCATGTGAAAGGGTTCATGCAAACAATACTATGCATTATGCATTTACCGCATTTGTATGAGATGCAACTGCTGTCATTCTTGCTAGTAATCTACTGGCAGTATTTCAGGCAGAGAACAGAGAACAGTCTAAAGAAGACACATAGGCTACTACTATTAAGCATACTATACCATTCGCCTCTCACATGAAAAATTCACAGTGTCCGTCCCAAGAAACATTAAATACAAGGAAGTGTCAGATCTGTCAGAAATGGCTGAGCTAACTGTCTGGTGGCGAGACACACTACCAAGTGGCCTGTGTTAATGAGGAGAAGGTTGTTTTTCTTCTTACCCCAAGGCAACGCAAGCAAGCAGTAAACAGAGCATTTGATCCATGAGACTTGTTGTGTAGTTGTCACTTTATGAAAGCATCTCCTTTTTTTCTGCACCATCCCATATGTAAGTGTTCATAATCAGGGATTGTTAAGAATCTGTGGTGAATGTGAAAGTGAAAGCCGTAAAAAGCTCTCTTTGTAAGGCAAACAGTGGATATTATTGGAAAACTTCTAAACATATTTCGTCTCTTTATAACTGAGAAAAGATCTTATATTGCTCCTCAGTTTAGCAAATGTCTGCCATATCTCCAGACACAAACTTGGATAGTACAATTTGTGAATTATGGCGCATAAAAATATCATCCTATTAGGATATGTATTGTTTTTGGATAGCTAAACATTGGCACAAGCTTGTTATCTGAACTAACTGTTCAAAAAGCACATGATTAATGAGCTGTTTATATACTCTCACTGGGCTCACTTGTGTGGTTTCCAATTCCCACTTGGTTATGGTATATTACATAAAATGCTTGGCATTAAAAAACTAAATATCATTTGAGGTCACGTATGCCTGAATCATTCAGAGAATCACATGGTTGATGCTGTGCCATTTTTCATTTGGAACATCAGTCCCTGAGCTGATCTGCTCAGGCTGCCTGCCATCAACTCACGATGCAGTAAACTTAGCTTTCAGCGGTGGTAGTGGCCATGGGCTGCCACAGCTACTGTTTGAGCCGAGAAACAGTGCTGTTTACCCAGACTCAGACAGAGACAGGGCAGGCCAGAGTGAAACACACAACCCCAAATTGCCATGTCGTTTTTTAACCATTCTGTGACGCACACACAGTTTATTTGTTGTACCCGCTACGAACTGCGAATAGATCTTTCAGCCCTTGCTCCATTTCTTTCATTGTGTCTCTCTTTCTGTGCTTTTTCAATTTGAAGCTTTTTTCTTCTTAGAAGCAATGATGGACGGCTTTGCGCCCTTGGATTTTAGTGTCACAACTAAATGTGTGTTTGCATGGCTATTAGTGAGGCCCATTGAGGGTTGGCCCACTGACCTCGACACACTCAGTGATAGAGCACAGTCTTTCTGTCTCACATTCACTCTCTCTCCCTCCCTCTCTCTCTTTCTCTCTCTTTTTCTGATGTGGTTTAAATTGTCCCAAACTAACCACCATGTTATTGACAGCTTTTCATTTTTCCATGTGATTTGTGTTTACATGACTAAAATATTATGGAATGCATAATCAACTCCAAAATTATAAGCTGTGTTTTGATTGTAAATTTTAAAAACTGTGGAAACTTCTGGAGTGCCAAGCAGGGACAGGATTAATTTAATCATTGGTGCTTAGTGGGTTGAACATGCATGCAAAACACATGGCATGCAGGTCTAATGTCTCTCCTAGGACCCTCTTCTCCACCCTCATTACCTGAGAGCTGCTTAATAGCTACGTCAATACTGATCACCGCTCTGAGAAGCATTGTTGGATGTGTGCTTAGTGGGCCAAGAGAAAGAGTTTTTTTTTTGTTTGTTTGTTTTGTTTAATTTTATACTTTCTGTACTTCCATCCCCCCTTACATCTTTTCCATTTTCTCCCCACTTCCTTGGCCCCAGTTGTGTTAAGCTATAGTGTCGGCATCTTCACTGACGGAGATGATTCAGCATGTGTGTGAACATGCTCTGTGTTGTCAGCCTGGTCCCTATCCAATCTTTAGCCAGCAGATAATTGCACAGTGCTGTGGAGTAAACATGGGTTAGAGAAGTGAAGTGACAGAAGTGTTCAATATATAATCTGTTAGGAGGAAAGAATTTCATACAAATGAAAGCTAAACTGGTTCCATTTGTCCACATGCATTCAGCAGTAAACAGATTTTTTCTTAACATGATTCTACAAATGTGCTACCCCTTGCACCAAAGATAATGCACCCGCATGTTGATCAACAAGTATTGATTATCTCTCTTGCTAATTGGGCCCAAGTTAATTACTAGCAATTAAAATCATGAATGACACATTAGCACAGATACAGCAGACACTACGGTGGGGCATGTCTGCATTCTAATAACACTTTCTCTACTCAACCAAATATAAATCCAGTCACACATAGAGAATGAATTACACATTCAAGGTTTTAAAAGTGTAACAGAAAATAGAAGCTAATTTGATTCACAGTACACTTTCAGCTGAATTTAAGACACAGTGACAAAGAGAAGAGAAAGGGTGTGACTTTATTTCGTTTCTGAGTAAACCTGGTTCTATGGTTTTACCTGAAGCTATCTGGTGCCTGGGATCTTCTCTTCCAAAGCCTCACTGCTGGGCCGATAAGCTCTGCTGCCTCCCAAAGCCAGGTCGCATTCCTTGTGATCAGGCCTGAAGTTTAGCCAAGCGTGGGTTTCACCTTTTAGCCCAGCTGTCCTTAAGCTGGTTGGTGGCTGCTTCTGCTCCCATACTGCAACAACAAGAGGAAATGAAGGAAGTTTCATTGACTGACACCTTATCTGGTCTGGGTCAGTACAGTGATCCCTGCAAATTAGCCCAGGACCTGACTGAGTGTGTGTATTTGCTTCCCTGCTGCTCTGCAGCCTCCGACAAAATGGTCAGGATTTTGTGGTCAGACATCAAAGCCATCAGATGAAGAATGAAGATGTTTTTCTCTCCCACTCTCTTTGTAGCATATGCTTGCAGTTGGTTAGACAATTTAAATTCTTGCAGCAGGAATGCAGCAAACCATTAAAGTTCATGAACTCATGGATCTTTGAATTTGATGGTTGGAAAAAATATATTATTCTTAAAAGAAACTCACAAAGTGCTGTATAGAAAATGACCCACTATGTATAGAAAATAGTTTAGTATCTGAAGTTTCTGGGATTGCACTATATGTCACTTGGTGTTGCAGTTAACAGTAAAGTCGAAACTCCATGTCCAGAAAGGATTCAGTGGCACAGAATCAGTTTTTAAAAGTATTTATTTAAAGCACAGCATCAGCCTAAAGAAATTCAATACAGGCTGTGACAATATGAATGTCTGTCCCACAGTGTCTTTTAATGTGTCTAGGTTAAAAGTGCTTTTACGTGCAGGGCCCATGAATCTGCATTCCACAGTTACTAAATGACACAGACTCTGCTTGGAAAATTGGATTCATTACTCCAGCCAATGATAGAACGATTAGCCTGTGAATGATACTCGTCCCCACTCTTTTTCTCTTTGATGCCCATCATTTGTCTTTGTTTCTGTCTTTTACTCAACTTCCCTTATGTCATTTATTCCAAAACACAAATGATAAACATATATGTTTATCCTATTCTCAGCGGCTTTTTCTGTTTTTCTTTTTCACTTTTTTCATCTCCACAGACTCAGTGATCTATTCTGAGTTTTTTATTTTGCCACTGTTGATCAACGACTTTGCTAAGATGACGTGGAAGATGAAGTGCTATGAAAAGAACTGTTTTACTCTTCTCTTCACATGGCTTTTCTTGGCTAATTAAAGATTCATGCAAAGCAAAGTGGCATCTTTGACAGATCAGTTGCAGACGGGCTGAGTAAGGCTGTAATGCCTTTCAAAGCTCTTATTGCTGTGGATTTTCTTCCTCAATGCCGTTCTGACCCCGACAAACAGAACTGAGTTTAAAATGATTGATGTGTCTCAGAAGAATCTACCCCGTAATTTCTCTTTTTTTGCCTTTGAGTTGCTGCTTCTTAAGACCTATATTAAAGCTTAATTCTGTCAAAGAGGAGCAGGCGGTGTTTTAAGGAGAAGAACACATGTCTGCGAGGCCTGTTCCTCCTTATCAAGCAGCTTCAGCTTCAGCCAAAGATAGATGTCTGCCATGCCAGCATGTTTATTTTCCTTGCCGATTAGCTTCGATTAAAAGCAGACCATGTTGTCTCTCTCCTCCTATTTGTGCATTTGTGTGTATGTATAAGGATCCCTCCAATCCTCCCTGTGTGGGTGTGTGGGTGTTCATGTGAGAGTCTCCGTTATTTCATCTCCACTAGACTGCACATGATAATTAAGCCATGGGGGGCTGGGAGAGGGAAGGTGGGTTACAGCTTACAGCTTTGAGTAATTCTGTGCCCCCCATCACCACCCCCTCTGTCTCCTTACAGCCTACCTTAACCCTTCCCTCCTCCCTCACATCCCCCTACACCTCAGCTCCAATCCCACCTCGGGCTGTGGGAATTTTCTTTAGTCACACTTGGCTTGCCAGGTAAACAAGCCTGAATGGGGAGACACGAGCTGAGTCCATGGAAACAAATAAAACAGGGGAGGATGTAAATGGATTTATCACTGAGCCCCCCTCACACTCATCCAATGCACCCTCCTCATATCCTCAATTTGCCTTCTTTTATCCCCAGTGAGGTGGCACTCTGCTAACTTGGCAGTCTCTTTGATAAGTCAATTGCAGACCTCTTGAACTCAGGTATTCGTAGAGTTCCACATCAGCAAAGTGCGGGCTTTTCCTTTAGATATATTTTCTATTGTTTGTAAATGTTTTTATTTTCTCACTGATTGTATCTTTCCTCTCTCATGATGGCTTTCAGTCTCTTTGCCACAAAACAGCAGTGGTAATTCTCAAGGGCAGCTGTGTCAACTCTGTCTTCAGTTCGACTGTGAATGATAACAGTGCACTACCTGTAAGCTCTTCAGCTCAAGCAGAGAGCTTCTCTCCTCCCTAAATTATCTGCTGCTAATCCAGATCAGAAAGCTAAAAAGCAGGTCAAGCATGAAAGCCTTACGCTGAGTAATGAGAGACTGTGTGCTTAAATGTCCATGTATGTGTACATGTGTGAACCCATCAATGTATGAGCGGACACAGGGTCCTTGCAGGACAGAATCCTACCCAAGCCGTTCAAGGCCTTGTTTTCAAAGGAGTCTTTCAATCTGGGGGCAGGAAGAGCAGACTCAAACCAAGACCACTATAAACAGACTCCAATGTTTTATAACATGACTGGCCTGCCAAAAACAGCTTCTAAGACTTCTATGCACTGTAGTGGAGAAATATAGGTTCAGTATAAATACAGTATAAGAGTTAGAAAGGAGGGGAAAAAGGGGAGTAGACAGACAACCAAATTTACATGCCCCGTTGACAGAATTCAGGTGTGTGCAAAAACAGAAAATCTATTCCCATCGATCCAGAAGAGCCAGGCTGAGGCACAGAGATTGGGTTGTACACTACTACTGCTCCTCAAGGGAGCCTTGATCACCGTTATAGCCCCCTGTGTTAATTGAGGTGCTTTGACATTTCAGTATTAGCCCAGTCTCTCATCTTGGCATTCTGGCAAATCTTTTCCAGGCTCCTGAGAGTTTGCCTTGAGAAGGATGAAAGGGTGTTATGGTACAGTTGTTAGGAAGGGCACAGAATGGATGTGCAGGCTTGATGGTGCATTACCCAGTGGGAGTGTTCCATCCACCTGTCTCTAGCTGATCCTGTGTGTATATGTGCATGTGTGCACCTCTACAGTGTTTTGCGACAGAGACTGCAGCTAATCGATTGATCTTCCAAGGCAGCATTATCCGTCCTAATCCCCAGTTGTCATTAACACCCACTGTGTCATTTGTTATGTATTGATCTATTGACGCATTGATTTGATGGTAGGTATACAAATGATAACAAGCACAATGAAAAGTAGAGAATGAAAGTCAAGGAGAATGACATTAATTAATGAGGTCTGACTTTTCCTGTCTTAAGCTGCTTTTTTTTGCTGGGTGGATGTGCATATATGCCATTGGAAATCAAACGTGCTGGTTAGGACTGAAAACTATTCTCTGCACGTGATTTGTAGATTCTAAAAATCAGCTGTCACGCATTCATCCTCATCATCTGCACAACAGTAGAGGTGAGTAGTTAAGTGTCTTCTGATGGTTGGAGTGTGTTCTCCCTCTCTAGCCCCTCTATGTGTGCATTTCTTTTAATGCCATGAGTTCATTTCTTTGTGGAGAGGCAGTGTTTGTTATGCTAAAGCTGCAGAAACATGCTGTTCAGGGTGCCAGATATATTAAGGCTCTCTACAGAGAAAGTGGAAAACAGACACCATTTCAGACATTGCTGGGAGCTTTGGATTTGCCAGCTACGCCTGTTTCCTTTCTCTAAACAATCACTGACATGCAGGATGGAGGAAAGTATACTTCCCTTTCAGATGTTGAGTGCTGTATGGATTTAACTGAATTTTAAGTCCACATCTCCAAGGGTTGAGCGTTAAAAATCTATAAATAGATTAGGCATTATTTAGACAGCCCATAATGTTTTTAACTTGATTCAAGAAATTCCTTACAGGTAGAATATGCTTCAGTAGAAGTCTGACATATCCATAAGAGAGTCATTACTGTAGTAGCTGGTTCTATTTAGAACTCACATTGAGCTGGTACACATGGAACTCTTACATGATATAGCCTTGGTATGTTTGCCTTGGTTTATTTGTTGTCTTTGGACATGAGTATCGGTGTCAATTTCCTTGTTGCGTTGGGTTCAGTGGAGAAACTGGTCTTAGCTTGGTGCAGTGTAGTTGCAGGAAACAACTGGACTCCGCTGCAAACTAGAAGGCATTTGGTTTTGGCAACTCCATGTGTGGAACATGTCTGTGTATGAAATCCCAGTTGTAGTATTAACAAAAGCATGTCCATGTTCATAGGGCAAATATCTGTCTCTGTAGAGCTGTCAGTAATAATTGTTTCCAATTGAGGGAAATAACATTTAATGATCACAAACAAAACAATTTGAAACATCAAACCAAACAAATGTGTGGGAGGTTATTCTGAAATGTGACAGCAGACTACATACACTGTTTAAATCCACATAGTTTTAATGCTTTGGTGTGCAGGGGTCAGAAAAGGGAAAATTTAATGCTGGCCATGACAGGCATGTGTCATAACAGACAGTGTATTGTAGCTTTCTGTGTCTGGGACAGCATAGCCACAGATCTGCAGTGTTCATACTGACCCCTGTCCACCACAATATTACAGCCACCGGCAGGGTGTAAATTACACAGTGGCTTTCGGGGAAGACCTAGGTTGTCACTTGAATCTCGACGTCCTAAATCGCACACACAGACATAAGTGAGTGGCGGCACGGTCAGTAACAGTGTTACTGCAAAAAACAGTTCACCATTATTACAGCAGGCAACACTAGTGCTAATAGTACTCTATAATAATGTATGAATATTATAAAATAGCAGTATAGCAGTAGACTTTGACTTCATGCATAACTATTGTAAGTAACTTTTGATTTTTGGTGAACAGTTTTTCAGGTTGAAAGGTTGATGTTGCATCCTCAGGTTTAGGCCCAGAATTAACAACAAACACTGACAAAGTTTTTAAACATAATGTATGGAAAAAATCTGACATTTTTTTAGAGTTCCCTCTATTCTAATTCAAACTATAACCACCTAGTGGAACTGGTGCATTTATAAAAATGACAGAATATAGTCCTGCATCAACAGTCAGTGACATAACCACCTGATTCTTACCCTAAACATGATTATGTGTAATTGGATTCTCTTTTTTTTACCATTAACCAAAGTTCCAATTCAGAACCTCGTTTTAAGAGTGTATTTAACTGCAGGAGAAGTGTGCAATTAAAGTTTCATCAAGGAACAGAGGTAAATAGTAAGTGAATTTTCAACCGCTTTATAAGGTAAGTTTTATAAGGCTTAAAGCTGTGTTTAGATGTTCAAATCTTCATGTTCTTCTTGTTGTGTTTCTCTCCTTTCATTAGCGCATTTACTGTATTTCGATTATCTGACTTTGAAAGCACTTTGACCTGATTGCTGCTCCTTTCTGCATGCAAGAAATGCCTACACCAGATGGGAGGTCAGGGTGCTGTGATGGCAGTCTCTCACCAAACTAACAGCCCCTCAGTAGGTTCCTTGGTGCTCACATTCATCACTGATGAAGTCTCAACATAAGGCCCTTTCAGACGACGTACCATGTCGTGCCAGCGTGGATTGACCAGCCTTTCCATCATTCTCCAAAATGCTGTATGTAAGCCAGACTTGCTCCACAGAATGTCTGAAGCTATGTGGGTGGAACCTAGGTCAAATAATTTATGGGGTAAGAAAACAGTCAATGTCTTAATCATGGTTTACACAGTAGGAGTCCTGATTTAGGATCTCCAACCACTGGCTCAGCACTTTTTTCTTGACTTGTACAATTCATATCTTGCAAAACGTATAGTACAAGATATATATATAGTCTACATATCTGAACTGAGAACATAACATCATATAGGACCTTACTGATCCGTGAGCTGCAGCAATTCCTGGGGGTTGTCATGAATTTCTTCTGGTCTTGAACACACCACCACAATTTAAAACAAGCCCCCAGAGCAGAGTGGTTTGTGAATTCACTGTCAGTTGCTCCCACTTTCCTGTCCACCACTGACCTACGCCCTATTTCCTTGCTTGCTGAACATATTTCATTCAGTGCAAACTAGTTGGCCCATGGCATGATGGGAAAAAATTGATGTTCGGCACATAGTAAATTTCACATCTGTTCTTGCCACCAGTGTAGAGGCCTGGATGTCAGCCGATGTCCCCACATGGCCTCAGACTCTCACGACTTCCCACAACCAGGAAAGAGCAGAAACACCATTCCACAGCCCAGAGGTTTTAACTCAAGCTTTATGAGTTTACACAGGTGGAGGTCCTGCTCTCGAGTCTCATTTGTGTGCACAGGGTATTAAATATTTACAGCAGTTTAGATACTGAGCCTTCGGAAAATACAGTTCGGAAGAACAGTTAGAGAAAGTAGATAAACATAGTAATAAGAATCATTAGCTATTTGGTTCTAGTTTGGAATTGAATGGGAGCCCTGCCTAGGTATATGACCTGTTAAATGCTTACTGAGAATGCTGACTGTACCATAAAGTGGACTGCATACTCTGCACACCCTTTTGCATTGAAATTAAAGCCATATCAAAATTGCTCTGACATGCATTCTTATGTTAATGACATAATTTCCCTCTTCTTTTCATTTAGATGGCTGTCTTAATGACTGTCAGCTTCATGAGTGCACAAGCGCCCAATAGGCTTCATTTAAAACCCACCACCATTCAGAGTGAATGAGGGAGAACAAGGGGCCCTAGATGAGGAGTGTAGCTGCTGGTCTGGTTCATCATCAGCTCCATGTAGCTTTGGGCTGGTAATTACATACAGTATCAGTCATTAACACAGTCAGGGAGGCTAATGGCGTAGGTCTCAGTGAAGGAGGAGACAGATGATGAGCGAATCAGGGTCCGTGCATTGAGGACATGAGGACCTTTTATAGATAGACACCAAGACACTCATATAAGTTAACATTCAACACACCCCAGTTGTACAATAGCATTGGCCTTATTGAGTAGGAGATCTGTTGTGGTTTTGGTCTTGCATTTTACCTTAATGTATATTTTACCCGATCTTTCTATCTTTTTTTGTTGTTTTTCCTCATCTATTTCCCACCTTCATCCCTCCCAGCTCACTCTCTGTCATATCGGTTTTCTCAGCCTGTTTGCATCACTTTGCTGTTTTAATCCTTAACCTGTTCTCTCTCTTTCTCTCTTTTTCCATCATGCTCTATAGTCTTCCCTCCTCATTTCTCTCTGTCTGTCTCACTCGGTCTTTGTGTATATCTTCTGGGCTCGCCCGAAATGCAAATCACCCAAGAAAGTGATAAAAGTTGCATGCTGGCATCACCATAATTAAATATTAAAGACTCCCATTTTTCCTTTCGTTTTTCCATGAGAAGGGATGCCTGTGGATATTGCTTTCACATTACAGCAGTGAGAGAGAGAGAAACTTACGAGGGACATAATTTAGACTCTCAAGCTTTCATAATGCTTTTTTATGCGAAGATTATGTCATAAGAGATGATAGGGAAAAAAAGGTTTTATGGTGATGCTGTGTTAATTGTAAAGAGCTGGTGAACTGCGTTGACAGGGGAAGCATATTTATTCCTCTGAGGAAAATTTTTGAAGCAGAATCATTAAGTTTGCAAACTGAAGTAGGCGAGCAAGTCAATAGTGACGTATGCCATATTTTGCACAAAGAGTTCTGTTGTGTCACTTGTAAATTTGTTTTCTTTAAGCAATGTTTAAAGTCTTTTAATCATACTAATTTATCAAAGCAACCTATTTTTCGTTTGTTTTTTGGATGTTACATCATCGTTACATACGTTATTCTAATGCTAAGTGTGACCCACTTTTCTCAGTTGTATTGTTCTTAGGCTTAGTCCCACCAACCCTGTTTTCTATTCATATTATCAAAATGAAGAAAAAAACACTGTGTGTATGAATGTGCTCATGTCACTGTGTGCTTCTCCTTTGCTCTTTTGCACACACCGTGTATTTATGTGTCACTGTGTGTTTGCATCATCTGTGGGCTTGATACTGTCTCATTATGTGTGTGTCACAACTGCATCCTGACGGGGGAATATATGCTTTTCTGCTTTGCTCATCCAGGCACAACTAAAAAAAGAGATGAGGATGATGATGATGATAAGAGGGAGGAAAAGGAGGAGGAAGGGGCTTGTTGCTTTTAATTGAATTGTAAATGCGAGTGGAGGGGGTATGGGGTTGCTCCTAGCTGGGACAGACAACAGATGGAAGGCAGGGCCTGCCCTGCAGGGCAAGAGGGGTGAGAGGGGAGAAGGGTGGGTGTGTGGAGGGCAGATAGATGGATGGATGGGGGAAGGGAGAGGGTCTGGTGCATGAAAATGACCAGGAAATGTGGCCTCTGATTTTCTCTCTGCCTCTCTTTGCAGTGTGTCTTTTTTTATCTCTAAATCCTTCTGTCGTACCCATTAGAAAGCAGTTTGGTTTGCAAAATATGTGTAGCACTAGCAACATAGCAGTCAGTTGACTGAAATAAGCTCTCCCAACTATCCTACACACAGATCTCTCAAATCACACGTGAATGAATGAAGTACACTCATAGTAATAGTTTCTAGTCATACAAAGAAGTATGAAGTATTTTATTTTGTTATATCTAATTAGGAAATTTCACTAATCACATGAACACAAATGGGCAATAAAAAAGCTTACTGTGTGTCATAAAGAATTTTGCTTAGAGAGAAAAAGGCAGAGATCCATAAGAAATTCATTATTTTCCTCACCCTGCTCCCCTCTATCTCTCTTTGAGAAAAGGAAAATTACCCCAGTCTGCCCTCCTCAGGTGAACAGGGTTTACAGACTCTGTCACTGCAGACTAGGTCAGGAGCTGAGACACACATGTACACACCACTAGGTCAATACAGGCTTTACCCCTTGACTAGATTAAGGGTATTTGGGTTGTTTGTGCATTTGTGATGATAATAACTCCACATGGGGTTGCTTCTTGTTTTATTGAACTGATCAACACCCCTGGTGGATTTGCCAGGTTTTATGTCTGCATTTATTTACTATTGTTGTTTAAGGTAGTTAGTTTATAAGTTAGTTTTCTAGTTTTTGTTTCTGTATTGTTAGTTCTAGGAATGCTTAGAGTGTACAAAAGTCACAGAATTAGCTAGAAAGGATGATATTACTTTCTATTCAAATGTACACACTGCTATTTCAGAGCATCTTTTTCATTTTGAGATATAATTCTGTTTTTTTATTTCTTGCAGACAATGTCTATGATGGATACTCCTCATAACTGCCTCTGCAGGCATGATGTCACCAAGCTGTCTTAGTTAATCTCTCTCCTCCCAGACAGCATATTCACAGCCTTGGGGCGAGACCCTGTTCCTACATCTATCTGAAACCAGCACATGCACCATGGCTCTCCAATAAGTCCACTCAATTGCCCATCATTCCTTCTCCTCCTCTTCCTTCACCAGCTCTCCAACACCTCCCTCCCACATACACATACGCTTTTCAGAGCACCTCTGTACAGCGCTGCATTTTTATTCTGTTATTAATCTGCAGAAGCACCTGCCAAATAATTAACCTGGCAGAGTTATTTATTCCCTGGGTGATATTTCCCTACCTGTGTTTGGAAGGCACGGGGAGGACAATGCCATTGAAATGTCCTCTTGCAGCTGAAGGAGACCAAAGAGGTGTGTGTGTGTCAGGAGGCAGGGTAGGTGTTGTAGGAAAGGTTTGAAGCTCTGCATCAACCATAGGCAGGCAGGGCACAGGCGATTCATGTGGGGGTATTACAAATGCACCAGTAACCTTTTCAGTTAATGAAAAAGAGGAGGTGCTAATAAGAGAGAATAAGGTGGAGAGGTACACTTATGAGGAAACACTTGGGCCTGGGTGTAATTCCACTGACAATCACATATAGTACACGCACACTGCATGCACAGACACATGCAGAAAAACACACCTACTCACCACGTACCAACATGCAGATATGCTCACACACACACACACACATAATCATACACATAAATAGAAACACGCTCAAATACAGCACAGCCAAATCTCACTGCTCGCTGGGTGTGATTATATCCAGGAGAGAGGTAATGTGTTGCGCTTGAGGTGAGAGGTGGAAGATGGAGGAGACATGAGTGCTTTGGCCTTGAATTTCACCAGAATTGCCTCCTCATCTCCCCCATGTCCATTTTTCACTCTTAGGGGATAGTGTACTGTGGGCTACAGTGAGCTGAGTGCTTCAAAACCACCTTGTTTCACTGGAATACTCTTCTGACTTTTCCAGCCTGTAACAAATATCCAACATGGAGGTATCTCTTGCTCTCTCAGATGTCAGCAGCAAGCCTGATGAGTGAGTTTGTAGGTTGTGGACAGAGAAAACGTGTTTACTAGAGCATAGTCTAATTAATGTCATCCCTTGAAACAGGGAGTGCAACCAGTACAACATACATGGTTGCTGTTTTTTTTTTTTTATGTGAACCATTTTTGGTTGTTTTTGAACTCCAATGTTTCCACTTGAGATTTCTAGGAGTCAATTTTATGTGTGCATAAAATAGCTGGATAAAAATATACCATCTGTCCACTAAATTATTCCCAAATTTCATTCTATTCCAAACTTATCCTTAGCTTATCTCTAACGATGAATGTGACCCTCACTCCCTGAAGAAGCATGTAATTTCTTCAGCCACTTCTCTTGATTCTGAATGAGGCCTTCATATGTTATCATATGACAGCATGAAAAACAGTCTGTGTGATGTGTTTTTTATACTCGGCCAAGTCTAGACAGGAGAAGGAAAAATAGCCAGCAATGACTGGGCAGCTGTTGGAGCCTGTCGACCTTGGCTGTCAGCCTAAGTGTAATTATTTTTCACGCATGCCATTTTGACCAGATATACACCGCCTGTGTTCTATTTATCAGGCTTTCTGTATGAGCTGAGAGCAGGATGTGACTGCACCTTCATACAGTTGAATACTTGCTTACATATCTAACAGTGACCCGATTTCTCTGAGCTGTTGCGGGCAGATAAGTGAAGAAAATCATGCTCTCCTAAGACATACATTTAAGTCCAGATTTGATTTTGGCTTGAATGAGGCTGACATTGATTAATTGGAATTCCCAACACAGTGAATAACTCCCACAATTCACATCAGCAGTTGGTTTGCTGTGTGCCAACTTCATCTCTTGCATCTCCAGTCTCCTCCTTCACTGGCGTGCTGTCTGGCGACACCATCAGTGTGTCTGTGTCAGGATGTCTGAGCATCAGATGTCCATTGTCTTCATGCCAATGCTATGATACAGTGTGGTATCTTATCAAATTGTTCTAAATGCCAGCCGTAGAGAAAGAAGTTATATTAAAAAGAATGCAATTAAAATGGAAAGGAGCAGGTCATGTTGAGTAAGACCTTCAGATGAAAAAGGCCTCTGCCCAAGTAAAGCAGTTTTCACTCCCCCTCCCTCTGTGCATGTCCCCGCTCTCTCTCCTCCCTCCTGTCACCCTGAACAGAGGATTGACATTCAGTCGAGGACACCCCTGGCTGGCAGTTAAAAGAAGTGGAATTAATGTGCGAGTTGAGCAAGAGCATGGGGCATAGGGTAGGTGGGGTGGGGTTGGTTGGTGGTAGTGGGTGACTGAGTGAGTTTTTGATGGAGTGCAGACATGGCTGACTCACCCTCTGTCTTTCCTCCACCTCCTTTCCTATTCTGTTCTTCTTTGTCTACCTCTCTATCTCTATCTTCTGCCCGCTTGCTGGGGTCATCCCTCTGGCCTCCTATCCCCCCACCCTCCTTTCCTCCCATCCTTTCAAGCCTTATTGTTTTACATCTCTTCATTCAGGCTTTTATGGCTGCTTCGTCCTCGTGCAGACCCATCTCACTGCCGGATGATGGGTTCCTCCCCCAGTTATCGCAGCTATTTATTATCAGCGTCGATCCACATCACATTTCTCTGACTTTGGGAAGATGGTTTTCACATTGGACCACTTTACTGACTTGCCATATAATAAACCCGCTGGGAAGCTCACACAAACACATGCACACTCACACACAAAGTGACACAGCCACAAAGGAAACCTCACCATCACCATATTACACTGCAGATTTACAAGGCGCTAAAATGCCAAATAGGATTTTAATGCTTCGTGTTGGAATAGTTTGACACCTTTCCCAGATGTTTCATTAAAAATGCCTTGTTTTTTCAATCTTTATTCAGGAGTTGGTGTTAGTATCTTTTACTGCTGGGTCTGTGTTTATTCTAAAGTTACATCTATGTGGGTAAATTATGTTTTAGGGAGAATGAGTCAGTTGGTCTTGATGACATTACATGAATACTTGGGAATAAAGGGAGTTTGAGGTGAACAGGCTCTTATCAGGTCACAGTGTTTGAAGTCAGAAGGTCAGAGAAACACTTCTATCCATCAAAGATTTACTGTGCAATAGTTTTTTCATGCAAATGAAAGGGGTGATTTGTGCAAGCATTAGGTGCAGCCATCTACTGCAGCCATCGTGCTTTCTCTAAGTTTTAAAGAATCACTTATGAAAAATGTTATTAGATCTTTTTTAGGTGTCCCTTCATGTTGTCCTCTGGAAAACTCAGCGCTATGATAATTAGAAATCCATAGGTGCTATACCTTTGTGAGTCATACTGCAAGGGGAACATGTAATAGCACTCAAACTTACATTGTAGAAGCAGCTGTGGGGCCCAAAAGGACTGTGTATTTAACAGAGCAGGGCCAGCTGGAAGCTTAATTAACTAGGCTGACGTGATGATAAATAGTATCCTTTGAAATGGCCAATACATTCAAACATTTGCTGGACCAGCAGTGCTGAAAAAGAAGATAGGAGGTCAAGTCTAGAATTTATCACTACTGTATTTATGTACACATCATCTTTTACAGCTGGAGGAAAACAGACCAGAGTTGTTTGAATGTCACTGTGACTTGACCTTTAATGTCTTAGTGAGACAAAGTGAGACTTAGTGCAAAAACAGTTTGTGTCATTTTATATATTTGATCCATTTTATTACAAAGCATTTCAGCTAGCCGTTCTTGCCACTTTCACACTCATTGCAGTAGCAAAACATGGTTTTCCTGTTATCAGCGGTTACCATTCTGTTGGGTTATTCAGTTTACTTCAGACTGTGTTGTCTGTAACTGCACTTTTAAAAAAAAATCAAAAGCAAGACTCTTTTTAACAAAAGACAAAATCAGCTTGAACATTTCCACAGAGACTTTTCTTTCTGGAGTTTTTTACAGTTTAAATTACACTTTAGGAAGTCAGTGAATGTAGTAGGGTTGGTAGATTTGCTGGATTTGAGGTTGCTGAGAAGAGGCAAGCCTTGAGTGGAACCCCAGGTAGGCTCCACTCATTATGGATCGATCCCCCTATCTCCTGTGTCAGGTCCTCTGCAGGCCTGATTGAAGTGTTTTCACCCAGGCTTCATGAAACTATAAAAACAAACATCCCTCTGCCTCCTATTGATTTCAAAATGTCAAAACCTAAACCTTGAGAGGAGCAGCACACACTCCAAAAGGCTTCAAGGCGGCCTTAATGGCTGATAGGAAAGTTTTTTTTTCACCCAGTTTATTCTTTCTGTTATGGCTTCCGCTTTGTCTCACTCATCAGAATAGATTTTCCAAGGGAAGAGGTAGGTGAAGCATATCACACTGCCATAACGAGGCAGAAACTGTCAGTTAGGATACCATCCTGTCTGGTTCGTTACGGATTAGGCTGGTTGGGGAATGTTGTGAATTAATCCCAAGCGTCAGACATCACACCAAAGCCTCTCGCTGGATTAGTATTAGCTTTTGTTTGATTCATTGTGAATTAACCAACATAATCCACCTGGTGTCAGACACAATAAAACACACCAAATGACACAGAAGCAGGATTATGCTTACAGAAGAGAACAGCAGGCCTGATTGACATCAGTCATTTAACCTGCAATGCTGTTCAATCAAATTATATAAATGTCTTTATCCTCATCATAAATGGTATTTTGTCATCTAATTAATTTTGAAACCTCTCTACCAGCTGGGTAGTGCTGCCTGAACACAGACTCAAGTATGTTGTCAGTGACCTTGCTTAAGAGTTTTTTTTTTTCATGTTAGTGATTAACATAAAACTACTTGAATTATATTTATCTTTAAACTGACTTATCTCTATTTAACTGTATTACCATACATTTTGGGATGTGGAATATAAGATCTTATTATATCTATTTTACAAAAGGAATATGAATAGTGCAAAGTTCAAGCCCTGTTCTGTCCTGGTCTGTTGGGTCAGAGTCATCCGGCTTGCATGGCAGCAGCTGTGTCACTTCCCTGACTGAAGCTGAGAACCTGCAGAGGAAGAGGCAGACATGCTGGGAACACCTGCTGGGTTCACTGCTTCTTTTTCTTTCCTCGCTTCCATCTCTCCACCCCTCCTTCTCCACCTTTCTCTAGAATCTGTCACTGCCATTTCTTTCATCTGCATCTATTTTCCCCTCCCTTCTCCCTCTACCCCTTCTCATCCGTTTGGCTTCACTCTTCCGTCGCTCCATTCCTGTTTCCTTGCATCCCTGCTCTGCCCAATCACAGGCGTGACAACAGAGCTCAGCAAACACTCCCTCAGGTGCTGGTCTACCTTACATGCAGTAATGTGTCATCTCTGTATTACACAGGATGTGGTAACAGTGACACTGCTGGACTGGCATGCATTGCCAGAAGACATTATGTTTACGCCCTTTGTTTTTTCTGAAAACAGGTATATTTACAAAGACTGAAATCCCATGTTCTATACGAAAACATTGAAAACTGTGCTAGTTTTTTATTGGTCATTTGGTAATTTTTTACTAAAACTATCCAGTTTATTATCTGCAAAAACAAATTGTTTTCCCTTTGAGGAATTTGGCAGATGCTTTTATCCAAACTGACATGTGTCTTGCCCATAGACATCTCGATACAGAAAAGCTGGGGTTTGAACTTCCAGCTGTGTGATTGGTGGAAAAACTAATTTACCACTTGAGTCACACTGACACCTGAAAAATTATATAGCACACTTCTTAGCATCCATTTTCTTACTTATACAGTATATCTTGAAGTTTCAAGTTTGAAAGCAAATTAAATATGATAATTTCAATATTCATACTTTATTAGGTCTGATTTTAGTCTTTATCAACTCCTGAACAAAATAATTACCTCTTTAGCTGCTAAATGTTCCATCAGCTCATTGCTAATTGTCCGAATGTTTGGCACTGAGGATTTAGCTTACAGCGTTTTTGTTTAAAAACGAAAATTGGTAAATCCACTTAAAATGTTTGACTTACGCAAAAAAAAAGAAGAAGAAAAAGTATATTCAAGTATACTATTAGTATACATCTTTTAAACTAAAAATTAGCAAGTATACTCTCAGTATATTTTGTATGTACTTATAATGGGTAAACTAAAAAATGGGCCAATTTAGTCCCAAGTAGTATTAAAATAGTATACTAGCAAGTATCCTAGAAGTACATAGAAGTATACTTACTATACTTGAAGTATACTTAAGTAAACTTTAAGTATATTACTTTTTTGTAAGGGTAAGTATTTAAAAAATTGTTGTCATGCAGAAAGTTAATGAACAAGTGTCAGCAGTGGACCTTCGGGAGCTATTAATACCAAGTACTATGCAGGCAAAATGTAGCTTTTCATGAATCTGTAGTACTAAGGATGTTGCTGTGTGAAACTCTTTCATATCCCAACATGTTTTCACATCCCAATGACTTATTAATCATACAAAGATGGGGGAAAAGGTTGTAATAACCATCCTTTCTCCATTTAGTTCCTTCATGTTCCTCATTCCTGTTGGGTAGCAAACAACTGTGTGGTTCAGTTTCTTCTAGAATCAAGATGATTGTGATTGGTTATATAGTGTAACTGGTCACTTCTTTGGTTGGTTGAGCTCTACGTGGGGCGCAGGGCTATAAGGCCTCATCTATGGTGAATAGCAGCTGCTTTATGTGTGAAAGCACCATTGGTGTTAGACACTTTGTAAACCAGTAGCGAACCAACCTATTGAACTGTAATGTAATGGTTTAACTGCATGGTCATTCATTAGCATCCACCAGAGGTCACTCCTCAGAAAATACGAAAAATAGCTGATTGAGACAAGGTAAGTCTGTGCATTGTTGAGGAATGTTGACGAAATGTGATTTTATTAGTTAAACAGGATGAGGACACTATATAAAATAGCTGAATGAGGTCATTTTATTTGCTAGTTCAAAGCCTACAGATGCATTCACAGTCCAGACTCTGAGCACTCAGACCAAGCCCTCTCAAAGCCCAATCACTCAAAGTGGAAGTTTAAAGTCTCAGCAGGATGACTAATACTTATTGCTGGTTGTACCATCATCACGTTTAAACAACCTCAATACATTATGCAAGATTCAGTGTTGTGTGTTCAAGCAAAATGGTCATACATATTGTAAATGGGAAGTAGATGCATCAGTCACAAAGGGCACGTGAAGGATGACTGGCTGTCTACCCATGTGTTTCAAACTGTCATGGCATTCTCAATTGATTAAACATCCTCATATGTAGTTGTAGCTGCATAAGAGTCAAGGCAAGCTGGGTTTCTGACCAAAACATTCAATCTCTTTTCATCCATTATGAGGCATAGCCTCAAAGCTCAATGTGGAAGAAGATGCTTTATCATGTCTGAGGTATTATCATAATGGCAACGATGACACATTGAGCATATCAGTAACATCCCACTTCAATGTGTTTTTTTTCTTCATCTTTAGCTTTGTGTAAGTTTAATTCTTTGTGTCCAGACATTTTACCTTTTCTGCATTTTACTGTCTAGACCGCTTGAGGATGGCCTCGCCGGCTCTTCTCTGTGCTCAGATTCATTATGTCAAACTAAGGACATCTCTCTCAGCGCTCCAGACTACTTGATGTCTGTGGGTTTCATACAGAGAGAAGATGAAAGGAAAATAAAATGTCTGAAAAATAGAATCCTAATACCATGCTCAGTCTGCTCCGTTATCACATAGATCATAGGGAGACACTCATAAAAGAGCCCAGCAAAAAATAAAAGCATTTTTCCAAGCAGACTATGGCACAAATAAGTGGAGGCACTTTGAAATGCAGAGTGGTCAGTCAGTCAGTCAGTGTCCTCCCCTCACACAAAGTGTACCAGTGGCAAGATAATGTCAGCCCCCACATCGTTTTGACCCCTCCTCTGTGTTCTTTCGAGGCAGAATGAGGCAGGTTGCCAGAAGCTTTCAGGGCTGGTAGAACAAAATGTCTCAGTGGGTCTTGTTTTATTTCCCTCAAGTAGCATTCAACACCTCCCCATCACATTCGCACAGACAGCCTCCCATTACCATACGATTCAAATCTAACATTGCCTTTCATTCTTTGTAAAAGGGCAACCAGAAACATGTAATTATTTTCTCTCTCTCTTCCCTGAGATCAAAGCCCAAACAGGAGTGATTACAGAGAGTCAGGTTGTCTTTGAAGACACTCTTCGGTTCCTCTCTTTCAGTTTGGTTACTGTATAAACAAAACTGGGAGACGCCATGGTTGTAACCTCTCCTCAGCAGGCAGACACTTGCTGAGTAGCAGGTGTGCCTCTGTTTACAGGCAGCCACTAGCATGATGCACTTCAGCCTTGACCCATCCCAGGGTCTCTCATGGTTTCTTCTCCTCTCTCTCTCCACCTAACTTTCCCTGTCTACTGCTGTAAAAGAGGCGTCAGGCACTAGTGCATCCCTGTACTTTACTTTACTCCTTTAAACCTGTGTAAAACACAGTTTTACATGATCTGTTTTTGGTTTGTGAGGTTAGACATGGCAAGAATAAGAGATGCTCTTATTGCAATGTTTATAAAGGGTAAGTAAAGTATAAGAAGAGATTGAGAGAGGAACCATGCATAAGATACACTTTCTTGTTTGTCATAGGAATCATGCTGTAAGATTTCCTTCTAATTTGGCCATCCAAACATCAACTTTTGCTCAGAGCACTGCCTTTTTCCCAGCTGTATATTTAGAGTAAATGGCTGACTGAATTACAGCAAGAAACAGAGAATCAATTGCTGTTCTCTCTCTCTCATTCTCTGTTATTTTAAGGTGGAGCGCAAACAGTTTTCACAACTGAAAGGGAACACCATCTAATGTAAGTATGCCAAGATTTCCTAAGACCTTCCAGCTGTGAGAGCTATAGAGTAACAGCTGTAAGACAGGCTAACAATCTCTTTATAATACTGGATTTACATGCATTTACCAAGGGAGCACAAGATAAAATGGTCATAATTTGAGAAGTGCATATAGCGCAACACTTGAGTGTAATGAAAAACATGCTTTGTGTTTTTTTTATCATATAGACAGCAAAAATGGTTTTCAGAGTTTTCATCTTATTTTGTGGCTTACTCTGTAGACATCTAACTTGGGTTTCCAGAGCATAAAATAAAATCCACACTGAGCAAAAGTCTATAAACACTGGTTTTCTCCAAACTATATTACAGTAATGGCAAATTTACTGTAGTTGCTATGAGTGACAGGTTATGCTTACCACAAACGAGACGCTTACGTCTCTGCCATACGCATGCCAGTCCCTCTGCACTAAAGATATCAGATATTTAAGCTTTGTCACACAGTAGGAAAAGTGAAGTTATTACTGGTATTACAAATATGAAGGTACGTTTCCTAGAAGTGGTTATGGCAAGTCGAAATTGAGTAGGGAGTGTTTCCTGTAATGGTTTCTTCCACAGGTGAGCAGATGGTGAGAAGAAATACGCAGAAATAACTCTGGTCTGATTTTAGACAGGGGATGAAATAACAGGGTATTTGCAGGTGAGTAATTTGCAGGAGGGAGGAGGCAGGAGAACAGAGATCCACAGTTCCGATAATCAATTTTCAATACACAGTCCAAGGTCATACACAGGTGAGTCCAACCACATAAATCTTCCAGTATCCACAAGGATTAACAGTCCAGTCCAACGTCATTTACCAGGTTAGCAGAGAACATGCAGTTCTGAGTCAGTCGGGAATCTCACAGTATAGGGTTGAGGCAGAAGACAAGGTTCAAAGGCAGGCAGGTAGTTGTCACCCGGAGATCAATCACAACATAATGCTGGATAGACGCAAGGTACGTTGTAGTACTATCTGGCAGGGGAGTGAGACTGGCAGACCTGCTTATAAAGGGGAAAAACAACAGGTGAATGTGATCATGGTTAATTAGTGACAAAGGGAGCAGGGTGGAGGGAAAACAGGAAATGACCATATATGAAATGGAGAGGGCAGACAGGCAAGGAAAACCAGAGACTGTGACAATTACTCCTGCACTCTGTGGTCTTTCTCAAGATAAAGGGGGATTTAGATGCAGATTGGTGCCAGATATTCAAATTATATTTTTGCCATATATGCAGTATACATATACATACATAGTACTTCATGTAGTGAAATGCTTTTTAGGGTTGTCTCTGTAGAGGAGATACAAAAGCCATAAGAAATGATAATAAAATAGGTAAGACAGAAGACAGAAGAAAAACTGAAAAAAGAAAAGAAACATAAGATGTCAGCTTTCAAATGAAAGGTTGCAATTAATTGATTGTGCATTGTCAGTTGACATAAACACAAGTCAAAGCTTGCTGATTTTTTTTTTTTGCTTCAGTCAATTCAAAAACGTTGTAAAAGGAAAAGTAAAAAAAAAACTGAAAGTTGCTGGTTTTTACCAAACTGAGGTTTGCACCTCAGTAGTCTGGTAAGAAGCTAGCCTTTACTGTCTGACCTAAGTCAAATAAGTGTACTGTAACTGCAATGGAGCATAGTGCATGTGAGTTAGTGTCCCGGAGCAACATCTGTGCAAGTGTTCCA
Organism: Helostoma temminkii; assembly: GCA_900302695.1. Taxonomy (NCBI): domain Eukaryota; kingdom Metazoa; phylum Chordata; class Actinopteri; order Anabantiformes; family Helostomatidae; genus Helostoma; species Helostoma temminkii. The sequence goes on along the minus strand of OMLM01011329.1, from coordinate 15,568 downwards.
TACTGCTGATGAACTTGTGTTTCCACACTTCAGGCAGCCCTTGAAGCTTGCAGATATTCTCAAGTATTACAAATATTTCCCATTTCTACTGACTCACACACACACCAGCATCCCTTGGTCCACTCTACTTCTGCAGGAGCACCGCCTGTCACAGGAAGAGCAAGACAGTTACCATTAGTAGATTTACGTCAGCCCAAGTGCATGGTCAGCGCGGTCAGGCAGACCACCCAACAGCTTGGTCATCAAGGACAAAGATTCAGAGGAAAGAGAACGAGGAGAAAGGCGGACTGAGAAAAAAAGGGGGAGGGAGTAAACAAGTGTGGCTATCTTCTTTCAGACAGTCCTGCTGAAATGTGCTGAGATGACACAAGCTTTTACATATGGTGTGCACTCAGTTGTGAAGCCATGTGTATTGTCAGCATTGTTAAGGTATTGTTCATTATTGCGTATGTGTGCATGACTTTATGCATCTGACTCTATGAGGCATGCATACAAGTACATAACAGGAATCACAGGCATACTTGTAGCTTCATATTTTTCAACAACCCCCAGCTTGGGTTATTTGGGTTGTCATGACATGACAGAATAATTGGTTTACACAGATCACTCCCCATATTTGACAACCTGCCCCATTTACCCTGTGAGCGCTATGGTCAAGCTGCTTATAAATCTTTCACCGACTTGATTAATTGTCTCAAAAGTGCTCCTCTGTCAGGTAAATAAATAATGAGCGAAGTGATGATTTCCATTGTTGTCCAGTCAGCGGGTTGACCTGCTAAGAGGTCAACTGTGAAAAACATTTTCCAGAGAGGAGGAGAGAAAAGAGAATATTTAAAGACTCACATAGATTGGCCTCCAGATGTGTTCATTTTTTATGGTGTGTTTGTTTGACTGTGAGTGTAGAGGGAGTGTATCCATGTGAATGTGAGGAAAAATCTCTTTCTGCGTGTAGGAGATCATAGGAAATGTGCTTTCAGGGACTCTATGTATATTTTTTTTAGCAACAAAGCCTTCGGTTCAGTGTCATACCCTCTCTAGCAGTGACCATTTAGGAGAAAATGACACCATGCCCCCTGGTCTGGCAGACCAGCCCGGAGTGTGTATATAGGCATGAGTGTCAGTGTCTATGTTTGTGAATGGATCGGTTCGTGTGTGTTCTTCCTCCGCCTCCACTGTAATGACATCAGAGAGGAGACAGTACTTCACTGCTGGAGGGCATACCAAACAGGAAAACTCTCCCTCTCTCTCTCATACACTGTCTCCTTGGGTATTACAGCTCAATATGAGGTGTTCTGTTTGGCCTGGCTGGGTTTTAATAAAACCTGACAAGGATTTATCACCTGTTCATGACTCTGTATGCTGCCACTCTGTCAGACGGAGGTGGTGGTAGCATGAATGGAGAAACGGGGGGGTTCTGGCATGCAGCAGTCATATTGCCCTCATATTAATGTGTTTGCAAGAGAAGTGAACTAGCCTAGAGGAACAAGGCAATGAGGTTGGCTGATGAAATGGATTCATTAAGAAACAAGTCGTCTTTCTTTCAACAAAGCTGTTTTTTGTTCACATCCATCAAGGCCTCACTGAGTGAGACACATTTAGTGATTAAGTGTATTCCTACCTCTCATCATTGTGCCATATTAACAGGAATAAATACTAACAAAAAAAACAATAAAGGTACAAGTACCAAAACAATAACTTTAACAAACACCTGTGGATTTGTGGGACACTGTGTGAATAAAATCTTGACATGGACAATGATTGTCTCACGTCAAAATGTCCTCTGGAGGGGTTTCATTATCATCTTTCCATGTGTCCCCTCTATCTCTCATCATTTTCCCTCCCTCCTCCCTCTCACTCTGCACCTCTCTCCACCTCATTTCTGTGTGTTCCTCTCACCAGGCATCCCCAATGAGGACTTCCTCAGGACCGTTGCTAGGTGATGGCCCCCTGATTAATGAAGGAGCGGCTGAGGGGAGAATGGGAGTGTATGTGTGCGCACACGCGTGTGTCTCTTTCTCTGGAGTTATCACTAATTGACAGCTGCCGGCCCTCAGGGCTGTATTCTAACCCTGCGCCCCCAGTGTAATCAGAGGGCAGGGCTCTGTCGCCCCCCGTAGGAGAAAAAGGAGGCTGCGGGCATGGGAGGGGGGCAGTGCTGCTTTAGCTTTGGTCTTAATACAGGGCAACATACTGCAAGACATGTTTGAATAAGCAAAAAAGATGTGGGGAGGTAGGGGCAAAAGGGGAAGGCTAAGGGCTGGATAAAGGAGGCAGAATGGGGTGAGAGATGAAGATGAGGAGAGGAGTGTGAAATAGAAGATAGATATCAGGTGGGCAATGAGGGGCAGGAATAATGAGACTGGAAAGATAAAGAGGAAATATGGTAGCAAGGAGAAGAAGAGTGAGCAGAGTGTAGAGGGGTGAGGGCATGGCATGATGTCTGAGGGAGGGGGTCCCCAGCTTTTCCTTAGTGCCAGTCTGCCGGCTCCACACCATCTGGAAGTATTCTCAAATACTGGCCAACTCTCCCCACTCCAACTAGGACAATCTGATTATTCAGCCCCCCTCTTTGCAATATAACTCAAATTAAAATGAGATTGTTGTGATCATACTTTGAGCCCTCAGGTTGATAATGAGTTAGGAGCAAATGTGATTGTGGCTGTATAAGAGTCCTGTGTGATATACACTGCAAATGTTTGCCAACTTCCGTCTCAAGTTTGCTTTAGTCTGAAAAGGCTTTCAAATATTTGCTTGGGGTGCTTTGAGTCAAAAATTGAAAAACTGTCAAAGCTATCAGAGAAACTCTGATAATTCTGAGAAGTGGAAAAACTCAAACTACGCTATTAAGAAATCCTCTGTGATTATTAAACAGAGGCTTTCATGAAAATGGTATTTAATATTTATTCCATAACACTGTCATCATTCTCTTATCATTAGGGCTTTGAAAGCTGACTGAAATACAGCAAGTGGCACTTTCTTCATTATACTTATTAGAGAGTGGCAGTAGAAATCAAGCTGCAGATGTCTGCATGCAGATGAATTTTAAATGTTTTTCTGCTCTTTCAAACGTAAGCAATTAAAAGGGCCCCTTGTCAAATATTAACTACTAAATGTATAGTGGTGACACAAAGACTGCAATACATCACACTAAATTCTAAGTAATTAGTAAAAAGCTTTTGATGCATGTGTTCCACTCTCAACATAGCTTCTCTTATGTGAAAATGATTAATAATAGCACTCCAGACTGTTAGAATGTAATTAATATGCATTAAAGTGATTTCCGCTGAATCCTCAAATACATATCGTTTTGCTATAGTAAAATATGGAGGGCACAGATTTAAAATACATGCATCTTTTACGGAAGAACAAAATACAATTACAACTGTGTCATCTTCACTCTGTGTAATCAGGGTGAGTGATTATTTTCACAAGACGCATAAATTGAATTACTGTATAGGACATGTTAGTCTCGTGATAAAGCTGCATCGCCTCCATTGTAATTATCTTCATATTACTGTAATTATTTGAAAGTGTGCAAAATGGATTATTCCCTTTTGCCTCTGCCTGGTTGCTCTGACTGCTGCACTGATTCTCTTTCAGCTGCAGCTGAAGCCTGTCACACACTGTCTGCCTCTATGGCTTCATGCAGACTTTGACATTGCCAAGCAATCAATAGATCCTCAGCACAGAAATGCATCTCACCCTGATTATAATGAAGATAGCTGGTCATTTAAAATGCTAATGGCCAATTTCACCTAATAAGAGACATTCAGCCCAGCAGTTCATTAAAATTTAGAGGTGGAAAAGTCTATTCCAATTATATTTCACCCTCTTTCCCCCAGCAAAGAACCCATTAGAATTTTAAGAAATGTCGCAATGTCCCATCTCATAATCTTAACACTCTGTAAAGGAAGTGTGCTTAAAACCTGAGTGGAGGGTCACTGAACAAAGGCACCATTGAGGAACATTAGTGGTAGTTAGCACATGACCTCATCTGCCACCACATTTTAGTTATTGTGCATAACACAGAGATTCTGCCCCGCGTGCTCTCTTCAGTTGCTGGTCCATTTTTTATGTCAGGACTTTAAAAAGCCATGACAATTATTGCTCTATATTAAATTACATGTCATGCAACTTGTACTTAATGATTTTGTCTTATATTGTCAGGGTTCTGAAAGACTACAATAGGAAAAGACGAGTCTTATATGGGCAAAAGTGACTCATTATTATTAATCCTGAATATACTATATGAAATACAATACAGTGGTGCAAAAATATGCCTAAACACAATAAGTATACTAATAGTACCGTTGTGTAAGCCCTCTGTTGTCTGTTCATCAGCAATATGTTGCTTATGTTGTATTATCAAGACAAGAAACTGTTTTCACTAAAATTAAGTGTATACATCTGTACCTCTGTGTATTATTAATGTGCTTTTACATTTGGATTTAAAATTATACAGACACATTTTTTGTGTGATAGATGCAGAAACATTAAGTGGTATTTAATTCTCTTTCCATTTGGCACAGCTTTCATGAACACCTACTGACAAGCACTTAACCTTTGCAGTACACAGATTTCAGTAAGTTTAGATCTGGTTGTTCTCAGTGGCCCAGTGGTTTCCTAATGCCTTCTTCTCTGATAACGTGAAAGCAGATGTGGTAAGTAACTACATTTATCTAGGTACTGTATTTCAATACGGCATGATTTGGAGCCACTTGTTCTGTGTTTTTTCAGTTTGATACTACAATTTATTTTTACTCCATTACAGCTGAGTGGGAAATATGAAGCCTGAAGCCCATTTGCCAGATTGCTTTTTCACCATCATGAGTCTTCAGTGACTCTGTGAATTTAAGTTCTGGATGCGAACGTTTTACAGATTCACATTAGATGTGTTTATTTACGCTGTTCCAACATACATTTAGTATTCCCTCATTTACTGTAATTAATTTTTTTACTGTAACTTCTGAGCTAAGACATCACCTAATGATGACTGCATTTAGAAGTAGTGCATGGATAAATCCAACATGAAAAATCTAATTTCCTGCAGTGTTTCATATTCAATTCCCACTAATCCTGCCAGTAACAACAGGATGAACTTTTTTTCTGGATCACAGGAGGGAGACATATGGAAGGTTGTAACAAATAAAAACCAATAGATCCATGATCAGGCAACCTTGAGTTTTGTCCAAAATCAGCTCAGTGATACTGATCACTCCATTAGATGTTCTGGTACATTTCTCGTCAGAGAGAAATGTTCTTTTAATTTTGGATAAAAGGTCAAACTACATGTACAGCAAAATGATTCCATCTGCAATACACGTAAATCAGAGGATGTGCAGGTTCGCTGTGAAGTCCTGATCAGATAGCAGGATGAAAAGTAAGATTAAAAACATTGCATCTGAGTAAGAGAGTCCAATGCACAGGAAATGTGTTGATTTTTTGTTAGATTTGAATGCTTTAATCTATATCAAGTGTGCTGATTTAAATATGTCAATATACAGATTAAGTCAGACAACTCACTTTTGTGAAAAGAAAATGTATTGTGGAGCAGCTCAATTGAAAGTGTAGTTTCAGCATAATTGCATGTTTTGTCCCTTTTCCACAGTCTTTTCCATTATAATAAACCTTATGTTTTCTGCCTTGGTGATATAAATGACTTAAAAATACACTTTTTTGCTTCTCATTAATGAAAATATAATATTGACACCTCAGATGTCCTGTAACACATACAAGTAACATTTAAGAGATGGAATAATGTATTAAAAACTAAACTAACTAAAACTTTTAAACTAAA
>OMLM01011319.1:0-28860 GCA_900302695.1 Helostoma temminkii | reverse complement strand
AAGTGGGTTATTGTGCGTGCATTCAAATAGCATGAGCTTATCTGACCAACCTAAAGGGTTTGTTGTTATGTGAGATAAGGACTGTGGCTACCAGTTGCCACGTTTTTCTCAGCGATATCTTGTGAGTCTGGGTCATTTTTATGAAGCGGTACGAAAGCTTTGGATTTTAAACCAAGGATCAGAGAATACTTGTGATGTCTTCTCTCCATGCAGCATGAGATTATATATAACCCTGATTTATTTTTTTAATTCACCAGAGAGATAGCAGTAGGGCCAAGCTCCGACTGCAGCCACAGCCACTTGCTATGCCCACATTACCTGTGGCCACGAATTGCTGTGAAACCTGTGTTCAGCGCCCACTGGCTGAGTGGGTCAGATGTTTGCTGTAGCATATGCAAATTACAGGCGGGTTCCTTTACGCTAAAGGTTTTACAACACATCGGTAAGTATTGCAGCATTGTTTTTAGCATTTTATACCTTTGTGTGATCAAAACTTTATGAATTTATTCAAAATTGTATGATTTATCTAGCAACAGCTTGCTAACTGTGTTGTCTGTTTAAGCACGACCATGATTGTTATTGATTTATTATCTCTACTGTATTGATAAGCAGTGTAATAAGTTAATTAGCGTTAATCTGTAGCAATGCTAACTTTAAAACTTAATGATTTTGCGATTGTTATGTTCATCTGCTACATAATAGAAGCTGATATAGCATTAGCTTTTGGCTACAGCAACCGTGGCTTTGGCAAGGAGGAAAACAGTTAAGGCAGAAACATTTTCAGGAGCATTCTAGGTTCCCTGATCTCCTGATTTGTCACAGTGCTGTCTTTCCCCTTCCTATGTACAGGTTCCAAGAGATTTTAAGGAACAGAAACAGATCCAGACATGGATTTTGGGGAAATGAGACACACTGCTGACATTGCTTCACAGCTTGATCAACAGGAAAATTAATGTGTTAACAACTGTCATTATTCATAATAAAAAAACAAACTTTGAATCTCAGTCTTTTGTGTGATTTATTATAAAGTAGTAAATAATAGGATGTAATAAAAAAACACAAAAAGGAAGATACAAATGAATTATACAGTACACCACTCTGAGAGGGTTCAGCCAATACGAACAGGGATCAAAAAATTCTGACTTTGACATATATTTATCAATCTATGTCCTTGTTAACACAACCATCGCAGCAGTTTCACATAAAGACACAAGTTACCTTAATGTAAAGTGTTTATTTATTTCTCTCTGAGCTGCACAGCTGCTGCTGCATGTTGCATAACAAACTCGGCCTCCATGCCAAACATTCCTCTGCAGACATGTGTCTGATAACATTCAGGTGCCAATCAACGTGTAATAATACAGACAGCAGACACCTCACCTACCTTGGCCAATTCTGTTCTTATATACGCGCTTTCCTGCCACAGAAACAAAAAAACAAAATCGCTGGAGGACACGGTCAGTCCGTCCTGTCTCTTCTTAGCACAGAGGCTAAGAGGACCAGCACAACCAGCGTTGCTGCAGTGGGAGCTCTGGTGTGGCCACAACTCATAGGACGAGTGGAGGTGGTATCCATACATTCACAGCCTTTGAAAAATGCGTCTGTCGCGCCGCCATATTGTGACGGGACTCCACCCTGTGCTGGACAGTTGATGTATTAGAAAACGGCACATTTGGTGCTGGATTTTAATGAAAGTAGCGACAAATAACATCGCAGCTTTATCTGTTATCTTTGAATATTTCACAGTTACGAACATGCTGAATTTGATATAACCAAAAAAAGTAATCCCCTTGATCTAATCATTAAAAATGCACATTTTATCCATAAACTATATATAACTATGTGCTGTAGTGTTAAGTAATTTTATTATGGACCGCTTTATCTTAGTGTTTTTAAACTGTTTCATAACATCCGAGTTGAAGTTAGCTTTTCAAAATTAAAATCACAACAGAACTGCCTATGAGGTCCTAATGTTATTGTTAAATAATGTTATACAATATGTAAATGTACAATTAAAACCGCGCATTTTAATCTATCAAACTATCTTGTATTATAAAAACATTTCTTGCGTTTATTACAATCCAGCTGCTGGGAAACTGTAAATTCAGGGAGTTGTTGAGGTTTTAATTGTGGATAAAGCCCTTCCTCCACACATATGTGCATTAGGACGTGCGGATTCCCTGATCCAACATGGCTGCCGAGTTGACGCATTTCATTGTTGAAACTGAAGATGATAATCGAGGACACAATTGGCAGTGGAGTCCTGCCTAAGTGTATAAGATGTTTTGTTAAACTGGGAGACGCTGGGTGGTGTTAGCACTTATCATATCTGACCAGTAAACGGCACAACTCACTCTCCTGGCTGAAATATTTTTCCCCACAATGACTCAGCATTTATCTGGATAGACTGATGGCAGTGTCGTGGTGAGCGCTGTTCAGACCTGTTGCTTCCTCATCTGAACTACTGAATTTACTAAATGGTTGCCAGGTATCAACTTACAACATTTACAGTAGGACACAGTCATCTGAGCGTGTACACACATGCATGTTTATTTTACAATACAGAAAAGGGCACTTTATGGTTCAGAGTAGAAGACTAGGATATCACATCTGTGTTTATTTCCAAATAAAATATGCATTCAGCACATTTGTTCTGGTGCAGTAATCACGCCAGAATAGATTTTAATATGATATCTTCTGTATGAATGTGTTTAATATCCTCTGCTCGGCTATTTATTTCCAAAGTGACAGCACCAGCTTATGTTTCATCAAAATATACTGACACATTTTCCTTCACTGAGCTTATTATCAAACACAGATGAGACATCCAAACACCAACAATAGATACCTCTATTGTTTCCTTTCAAGTCAACGTTATTTTCACCTTATAAATTCAGAAATGAGTCCTAATAAAGAGCACCCCATATTTATTAACTGAAATTTACAATATCTAATGTCTTTTCATTTATCTAATTAAACATAATGTAAGCATCAGCAACAAATATGTCATGTAAACAAATAAAATATCCTCATTTCAGTATCCTGCATAAATGTGACCCCTTGCCTTCACATGAAAATGTACATGCTATTAAGATACAAAGTTTTAACAACTAATTGCATTTCCCTTGTATGTATTACATGTTCAGTCCAGTAATTATAGTGATCGATGCATTACATCAGTAGAAAAAAGCTTTAAAAGTAACTGAGTCAAAGCTATAAAGCACATTTAATGCACCAATGCAGAAATGTAATATTTTGAGAATAATAATCACAATCCATAATTAACCTAAACGCTGATACGTCCAAGTGCCCAAGAAGAGTGTTTTATGTGAGGACTAGTAAACACACATTAATCTGTTCAGCTGTCACCAGTGAAACCTCTCATTAACATTACTGCCACTGCACAGTTAGGATGACAATGCAAAACATGTTTCCACGCCTTCAAGAAAATCCACCACACAACCAGCAACTAGATGTTTGCAATTTCAACAATACTACAGGTGATATAAATATTTATTTGTTATGGATTTAGTTTTGATGCATGCTTGAGTGAAATTCTACATTCTGCTTCGCACCACTGCTACAGTTCTGGAGTTTTGAGAAATAAAATACAAATAAAAAAAAAATATATATATTTTTTTACTCACATTTACTAACAATGTAGGTATTTTCTGCAGCCTTAATTATTACAACTCCTTTAATTATTTAATTTATTTTTTAATTTATTTTAATTTATTTAAAATAAAAATAAAATAAAAATATTTACAGATGCTGTAGCATCATATATCAGAGGCCTGGCGACCTGTCCAGGTTCAGAAGATGGATAGATGGATGAATGGATGCTTGAAAAATCAATTTAATAAAATAAAGCATATAAAAATAATGGATGGTACATCTTTGTATTGTTTTATTATTTCTAAATTGAGTGAAAGTCTTTACATGTGGACAAAACAGCATCATTTTAAACTAATAAAGCTATACCTACCATTAAGACATTTCTCTCTTACTTTTTTTGTACAATATTTATAACTTATAATTTTTTTTTTACATTTTGTAGCCAATATCAATAAGATGTAGCTGCTTTAGCAGGTCCTTTATATAAATAAAGGAAATTCAAAATGTCATGATTGTAACACAGGGGAGAGCACCATCAAGTGTCTGAATGTGCTTATCACCTCATTCAGGAGAATTTTACACACAGGGAACGAGAGTCATGCTCACTGCAGCACACACAAGCATCTCCACCAGTGAAGGCTCCAGTCTCAGCTGCATGTCGTCGCTCTCGGTGAATGATCATCACTATTCAGTTCTGTTCAGTCTCACTGTGTCTTCATATATCAATAGCTTGATTAATTGTTGCTTCTTGCGTGCATCATTTCTTACACCATCTGCAGTGGGTTTTTTTTTCACCATGGCTGCTTTTCGTCTACATGAGTCCATCCATGTCTGATGATTTTTATTCAGGAGGAGGATAGCGCGGAGGAAGCTGTGGATTGTGGCGCTTGGAATAAGTGTCTGCCACTGTATGACAGGATACATGGAGACAACACAAGCCTGCGCCTGTGACAAACTTGCGCAAGGTAAGAGCAGGCAGATATATGTTTACTCTTTTTGGAAACTATTACTTATATAGTATAGGCTCTACAATCCTGAGGAAACTACACAAAATATGAACTGTTTTGAAAATTAAGTAACTATTATTTAAGGGCTACACACCCAATTTAATGTTGTCACCTGGGTCCTTTTGCTATGGAGACAGTTCTCTGCGGGTTTACTTGCTCATAGTTCAATTAAAGCTTGTCTGAACAGAAAGGAAACAAGACACGACTCTGCTTTGTGTGTTGCCTCAGATAAAACACCAATGTACACACTCTGACTCATTCCCCCACTTCACCACACCACACTCCAGTACTGCCCCACTGTAAAATGCAGCTCCACACTTTTTGCTGCTTAAATGTGGATTCTCCTCACATCTTTTAGGGAAACCCCCAGGAGGTCCCAGGAAAAGATGGCATTCTGGAGGAGAAATACACACGTTGGTAAGATTTTTCTTTATTAATTAAATTAGAAGCAATGAACCATAAAATTGAGCAAAAGCTTAAACATGGACAATTTATTAAAGCTATCTGAAATTAAACTGGAATAATAGGCCACACCTTGTGCAGTAGCTGGACGCAGGTTTGAGGCATATAAATTATACAAAATTGAATAATCCGTTTTAAATCTAAAGCAGGAGACAGTCCTTGCCTCTTCCACTCTCAGGCATGTATACAATAATCATCCAGTTTCTATGCAGTCTCTCTCTCGCTCTTTATGAATGTATGTGGTCTGTGTTTTCCTGTCATCTACCTCACTGTGGGAGTTGACTTTGCACAGAGGCAGATAAACACATTTTCATGTATTTTTCAAGCGTATCTCATAAACAATATGTCTGTTGTCATTGTTTGGGAGGAAATGTGTTTCGTAGCTAATGAAAATGACTATTAAAAGCTTCCCGTATCAACTCTAGAGAAATGTGGTCTGAAATATTGCCTGAAGCATTTGTGAATCATTTTACTGTACTCTGCTCAGACTTGCTGTTCTACTGAACTATCTACTGAAGTAGTAGATGAGAAGAAGAAAACTACTCCTTAAGAAATCAGTCTGTAAAAACAAACATAACTGTGTGCTGTATTAGAAAAGCTATTTTGAACACCTTCTAATTAAATGTTTAAATAGACCAAAGTGTTTCTTAATAATTAAGTCCTGGGGTTGTCTGGTAGCAGGATGATGGCAGCCTGTTGTGTGAGAAGGCCTATCCTATTACGGCCTGTGTACGTGTGTTATGCATAATTCAACAATGATTTAACCTTGTTTGGAAACCACAGATGTAGCTCTACGCTCCTTCAGGCGTTGCTCTGTGTGGAAAACTAGAGTGATTTGATAAATGGTTTCATTGTCTCGCAGGTGACAGGTATTTTACTGTGTTGTTTGGGGTAAAAACAGTTGTGTTGAAACTGTTCAAAAAGCACGACAGGGCATAGTAATTAACAACAAAAATGCCAGAGTTGTAACTGCAGAGGAAATCTTCATTCCTTGTCTCCAGTTGCGTAAAAAGAACTTGGACAGAGTCCACATGTCACATTCTTACAGCTGTTTTTTAATCACTATCATGAATTAGACTCATCAAACGGGGTCTTATGTGAATTTTTACATCCACACATCAACCAGATGTCTAAGGATATTCCATAAACAAAGTCTCCTCTTACCAAGTGGTATGCTATGATAGGAGAGGTGCTTTGTGAAAGAACTAAAAGAGAAATAGTGTGTAGTTGTGATATTACCACTAACAGATTAATTCCTGAAATAGTTACCACTGAAACAAGTTTTACACTTCAACAAGTTAGAACATGTTCATGACTTTTTCAAAAGTGCTGGAAGATGGATTTTGTTTCTCTGCTTCCAGTGCTAAACTAAGCTATGTGTCTGATAGATGTAGCTTCATATTTATCGTACAAGCACAAGAACAGTAGCAAACTTGACATTTAATTCTCAACGAGAATATTATTAAAGTTTTTTTATTGCTTTAAAGGGCCTCTAATTGTTTTTTTTCCCTTTAAAGCTCTGTTTACTTGTGAGTAGACCCTTCACTATAGTTGTTCCTGTAGCTCTGGAGGTTTTCAATAGTTTGAAAAATCACCACAACGGTGATCAGGGTAATTACACAGTGGATTAAAACAGAGTTACTGTGTACTATTACTACTGTGGGTGGTAGTAGGACTAATAGTTCTCTGGCACTGAGGCATCTCCCTCCATGGAGCTGACTACCTGTAGTCTGTGCACTTGTTGTTATGTTTGTTTGTTTAGTGAATCTAAGGTGTCCGAGCAGGCTGGGTTGTTTCCACTATGAAACTCTGTCTATCCATAAACCATCTGAAATACTAAAGGTACACTTTATTTGAGTGCAGTGCCGCCATGCATGGTTGACCACAGCACTGACATAATTAAACCGGTTTATTATTTTTTCAGGAAAATTAATGTACAAAAAACTTAACACAAAAGCAAATATTGTTTTAGAGCCAAAAGGAAGGCTTCCAGGGGAGCTCTTGTTGTTAGTTGGCTAAAACATTCAGCAGCTTAAATGTGAAACTTACTAAAAATATAGATTAGTATCATAACACTAAAAATGTGTGCTTGCCATTAACTTTGTATCTTTGTTCCCCCACAGTTGTGCTTCTTCCTTTCTCTCTCTCTGTTCCTCCTTCTGTACCTTCCTGTCGGTTTTTTCGGTCTAACTATGTTTCCAGTGCAATTATTGGCCTTAAAACAATTTTCATTGCAATTTTGCACTGTATCAGTAAAATGAATTGAACTCAGTTAATGAAACGAATTAGGAACAATTAATCAAAACATTTAGTCATTAATAACTGGAAGTAACACACAAAACACTGGGTATCAAACATCCTACAAAATAATAAATGAAATAGACTAGATTTTTTTATACAGTAGATAGTGTGCTTTCAACATTTCTACAACATGAGAGAGTGAGCGAGGTATACGTCTATACAAGCTCTACTTAAATGTGCTTAATAGAAAAGTCAAGGGAGCAATGGACAGCAGTTAGAGGGGAGCTGCTGAGACACGTCATAATATGAAAAGCACTGTTGTTATTAACAACACTGACAACTGGCTCTATTTGATGTGAAACTTAAAATTAGCATCAACCATTGTATTGTTTCTGTTTGGTTTCTCATGTAAAAGCTCTGCCTTCACTTCTGGTTTATTAACAAAGCTGCTGCTGCTTGTTAGATGTTTCATTCTGCTCCAGTGGATTAAAGAAAAGCCACAAACATTCATTCATGACACAATATGTCTCAAAAATTAATTTAATCATGAAGTGTAGACCACCCTTTTAGTGGGATCTCCCCATACAAAATAAACCAACTTAAATGTGTTGGTACCTGGAACTGGTCTGTATTGATCCCTCCCAGTGTTGATTAATGCTGTACTGTGGTTGTTGTATTTGCTTTTATGAGGTTTGAAGAAATTATCAATAGTTGATACTAAAATGGACAAATCTAGGTGTGGTTACATAACGCAATGGTTAAAAAGTTCATAGATTTGTACTGTTGCTGAAGATAACAGTATGTCACCAAAATACAAATATAATAAGTATACAAGCATTTTAGCTTTCTATTAAAGTCTGTACATGAAAACCAAAAGATAATTGTAGAAACCTAGCCTGAAATATTATATACATTAATTATTTTGATGTTGATAATCAAAGTTGATGATTAAGTTGATGTTGATAATGTCAGTGTGTTCTCTGTATGCACTGTAGAGAAAGAACGCCATGTGAAAGCCAATGCCCGGGACTACAATGACAAATTTTCTTATGCCGTAAGTAGACCTCAGTATCGTAGCTGCACATTTATACTGAATTATTTCATCAACATTTCTTTAAAATGCCTGTTATTATTCAGGATAATCACATCAAAACCTCAAAGTACAACATCTTCACCTTCCTGCCCATGAACTTGTTTGAGCAGTTCCAGAGGGTGGCCAATGCTTACTTCTTAGTCCTGTTAATACTGCAAGTATGAGAAACTTTGTTTGTAGAAAATCTTCTTTGATTAAATATTTTGAGACACTAAGTTAACCTGCATTTCTTTTCATATAGTTAATTCCAGAAATATCCTCTTTGTCCTGGTTCACAACCATTGTGCCTTTGGTGTTGGTGCTGGTAATCACAGCTGTCAAAGATGCCACTGATGACTACGTCAGTGCAGTAACTCACTGTTTCCATCTTTTCTGAAGGCTCCCGTTTTAAATATCCTGTGGTAAAATTGTTATTGTTTTTTTAATTCCAGTTCCGACATAAGAGTGACCAGCAAGTCAACAACCGTCAGTCTCAGGTTCTCATCAGAGGAAGGTATGTTTCCACTTTCCTCTTTTATATAACTGCTGAAAAGTCATTTGTACAAATGTGTATATTCTGTAGATTCAAGGACATTTATGCCAACACATGTATCTTGTGTTTTCAAGTTTGCAGAATGAGAAATGGATGAACATTAGTGTGGGAGACATCATCAAACTAGAGAACAATCAGTTTGTTGCTGTGAGTACACTATGCTACTATATGTTGCAGATGCTGTGGAAGTTCAGGTTTGTGTCTTACATCCTGATAGAATAGAGAAAATAGTGAGAGAAGGTTTTCAACATTTGGAGGTTTCTTTTGGGAGATTTACAAGCCTCTGCGTGCTCTTACAGCTTCAGTGGTGCAGAGATTGATTTATTGCCTTTTCTCACCAACTGTTTCATAATGGTTTTACACACAGGCAGACATCCTCCTTCTCAGTAGCAGTGAGCCCTATGGACTCTGCTATATTGAGACTGCAGAGCTAGATGGGTAAGTGCTGCACTGGTTATGTAAAATAAAACTGAAGAATCCAAACAGCAGATGAATAAGACACAGTATCAGTTGTGTGAGGAGCGACACTGTGAGAATATGAGTCATGGAGCTGATAATTCTTAAAGCGAATGTGACCTTTACAGTTGGTGTAATGATATATTTCAACATTTCTATATCACCATAGAAACAAAGGTTTGTAAAACTGGTGTTTCTGTCTCTACTCATACAGAGAGACTAATCTGAAAGTACGTCAGGCCTTGACTGTCACCTCAGATTTGGGAGATATTTCAAAACTGATGGACTTTGATGGTAGGTGATGAAATATTTACTTTTTACATGTATGTTATCATTAAATTAACTGTAAAAAAATTAGTAATATGCAGATTTCTTAAACTTGATATATGTAGATGTGATGATACTCTTCTGTTGTGTGAGTGAATGTCTATAGTGTTGCTTCTGCAGTAGTGACTGTTCTGACTGTGAGTCTCTTTTTGCTGTGTCCGTCAGGAGAAGTCATTTGTGAACCACCAAACAACAAGCTGGATAAATTTACTGGAACTTTATACTGGAGAGACAATAAATACCCTCTAGATAATGAAAAAATGCTGCTGCGAGGTTGTGTTCTCAGAAACACCGAGTGGTGCTTTGGAATAGTTATCTTTGCTGGTATGATGTCAGGTTTTTTTTGTCTTCTATGATCAGCTGTTGTCATTAATGTTCAACACTCATAGCTGTTTCCATCACTACAACAGGGTTGCAAACCAAACTGATGCAGAACTGCGGAAGAACAAAATTTAAAAGGACTCGTATCGACAAACTCATGAATACTTTGGTTTTGTGGGTAAGTCTTCTGTTGCTTCCAGTGCATTTAGCTGCTGTTTGCACAGGAAATATTTCACATTTTTATTTTATTAATAAACAAAAACAATTTTAGGTAAGTTGCAATACATTATGTTTCCTAAAGTCTCTGCCCACAGTCAGTTTATAACATTTTATACAATATATTTATAACAAAAATGCAGAATAAGCCTGCAAGCAACAAGTCTAACAGAGCATGGGGATGGAGAAGTGAAAACAGTTTGTAGGTTGTTAAATGAAACATGCTTAGAAACATAATCTTGATCTGCTGATGATGACACTGTTATAATAGGTCCCTGTGTTAGACACAGTTTTCACCATCAACGTTTCAGATCTTTGCCTTACTCTTATGCATGGGAGCCATCTTGGCCATTGGAAACACTATTTGGGAGAATCAGATTGGCAGAAACTTCCAGGTGTTTTTGCCGTGGAATGAGTTCCAGAGGAATGCTGTTTTCTCTGGTTTCCTCACCTTCTGGTCCTACATCATTATCCTCAACACGGTGGTGCCCATCTCACTGTATGTCAGGTAAGAATATGAAAGAATAACACAGTTGTCTGCCAAGGTCTAAAATTTCCTCCAATAATTTAATATTCACCGATATTTCTTTTAAGCAGTGGACATTTTATTTTTAAACAAATTCATCCTTAGGGATTTAATGTAATTAATGTTAACTCTTTAGTGTGGAGGTTCTGCGACTTGGTCACAGTTACTTCATTAACTGGGACCGGAAGATGTACTATAATCGAATGGACACTGCTGCTGAAGCTCGCACCACAACACTAAATGAGGAACTGGGCCAAGTGGAGTTTGTCTTCTCTGACAAGACCGGCACCCTCACCCAGAACATCATGGTGTTCAGCAAGTGCTCCATTAATGGGCAGACGTACGGTATGGAGCTTTGAAACACTAATACACATACAATATACTCTAAATTCTCTTTCTATAACTAAAAACAACCCAAGAAAAGGGAAGGGAAAACAATCTAATTTTAAAATAAAACCTCCCCTTTTTTATGTTTTTAAGTGGATGCAGACGCTGATGCATCATCATACCACTGACGACCACACTGACTTTCTCAAATCCCAAAATGTATTCTGTGTCTGTGCACCTTATCTTAAAGTCCTTCCAACCAGGACTTTAAAGTAAGGTGAATTAGTTCTGGTTATGTTGTTTCAGCGGTCCGCCCATCATACCATGAAATTCTGTAATTAAAATTAAAACTGTTGCAAATCCATATTGTTGCAATCTTTGACAAAAGGTTTAATTCATTATTTAACTTTTTTTTTCTCTTAGGTAATGTCTATGATGAATTTGACCAGAAGGTGGAAATTACAGAAGTAAAGTTAAACTAAACTACTAAAAATTCTCAACTCTCTAATACTCTACATAACTGCTCTGTAATAACTGTGTTGCTGGTCCATGTCTCCTCAGAAAACACCCTGTGTGGACTTTTCCTTCAACCCTCTTTGTGACAGAAAGTTTAAGTTCTATGACAGTAGCCTGGTTGAAGCCATTAAACTGCAAGATCCTGCAGTGGAGGAGTTCTTCAGACTGCTGGCTTTGTGCCACACTGTCATGTCAGAGGAGAAGAGAGAAGGTAAAATGCGCACATGGTCCAGGAGAAACGCTACTATTAACGTTAATTACTGAAACTGTTAGAGTGTCTTCTGATTGATGTTTCTGTTAACATGAAGGACATTTGGTGTATCAGGCCCAGTCACCTGATGAAGGAGCCCTAGTCACCGCAGCACGAAACTTTGGGTTTGTCTTCCGGGCCCGAACCCCTGAGACCATCACACTGTGTGAGATGGGACGCTCCGTCACCTACAGACTGCTGGCCATACTGGACTTCAACAACGTGCGCAAGAGAATGAGTGTCATTGGTTAGGTCTTCACTTATAACAGCAATGATCTAGTTCTCCCTCAGTTCTGTTTTTAAAGCAGTAAACCTGACTTTGTATTTTTAGCCATAGTTCACTAGTTCACTATAATATACACTGAAGGAAATATGGAAAATCCATTTATAAAGAACATAACACAGTATTTTTACCATTATATATTATTATAGCTTATACAGCCTTTATAAAATGTGTTATTATAAAGTGCCACATTTTTCATATTATGTTTGACAATTAGTTATAAATCTTTATCTTCATATTACCTCATCTCTGCACGTTAGTTTTGTTTTCCTTTGTATATATGAGAAAAGCACATTATCTACAAAATACTTTACAGTTAACATATACCTTACTATAATTTATACTGCTACCTGCCTGTACTTGCTTCTGTTTGTAGTAATCCACATTTATTGTTTTTACACAATCAAAATTTAATCTGAAAAAGAAAATGTATTCAGTACTCTGTTCCTGTGTGTTATTGTGTTTTACAGTGAGAAACCCACAGGGCCAGATAAAACTTTACTCCAAAGGAGCTGACACTATTATCTTTGACCGACTGGATCCATCCAGTGAAGACCTCATGTACACTACCTCAGAACATCTCAGTGTAAGTGCTGTCCTATTAGATAACATTACTCAAAGACTATATATTTCACAGTGAGTGCACTATGCATCTATATTTATAGTCTCAGAAAAATCAATAAGCCAGAAGCATCAAAATACTCATGTAATATGGATCACTCCTGCGGTAGTTTATGCTCAGAGGATCAACTGGTGTGGGTAATAGTCAACAATTGGATCAATAGCAGTATATGCAAATTATATTTTTATTGTGGCTATGAATGATAGGATAAAGTAATAATCTGTAAATCTGTAATGTTTTTCCTCAACTGCTAAATTCAGTGAATGATGCACCAACACAGCTTTTGCATGTTTGTTTTTAATTAATTTTCTCTGCAGGAATTTGCTGGAGAAGGACTTCGAACATTAGCTCTAGCTTACAAAGATCTTGATGAAGATTATTTTGAAGTCTGGATGAAGAAGCTTCTGCTGTTTGCCAGCACTGTGATTGAGAATCGTGAAGAGCAGCTGGCTGTTCTCTATGAGGAGATCGAGCAGGACTTGAAGGTAACATTGACAACCTTTTGTTTTGTTCACATCCTTGAAGCGATCAGTTATTTAGCCTCTTTGGCAGACTGACTGCTGTCCTGCTTAAAGCTTCTAGGAGCCACAGCAATAGAAGACAAACTTCAGGAAGGAGTCCCAGAAACCATTGCCTGTCTAAATCTAGCTGACATCAAGATCTGGGTTCTAACAGGAGATAAACTAGGTAAAATGAGTAACCTTAATTATTTGCTTGACTATAAAAACTACATTAAAAGTAACTAATTCTGCTGTTAAAAACTCCAGAGCCATAAACTGTGTCTGACATTTCAGAGACAGCGATGAACATCGGATACTCCTGCAACATGCTGCGAGATGACATGAACGAGGTGTTTGTCATTTCTGGCTACACACTACTGGAGGTGCAGCATCAGCTCAGGTAACACATGATAAAGTTGATGTTACTGATGCAGCTGATGTTCTACTCTGTTGATTGATCCTTTAATGCAGAGTCACTGAAATGAGTAACATTTTATTGCTTAAACAATTCTGTCATCCAGTACACACTTAATGAATTTTATAAACATATTCAAGATGCATGTTTGCCGTCTCCATAGGAACGCTAAGGAGCACATCCTCGGCCTGAGTCGTGTTACCAGTGCTGCAGGAGATGCTGAGAAGACAGAAGTGTTTGCAGATGACTCTGTGTTTGAAGAAACCATTATTGCAGAATATGCCTTAGTCATCAATGGACACAGTTTGGTATGAGATATTGTGTTACAGTATATGAAACTCTGCCCCCTGCTGTGTTTATTTTTATTTTGGTATTGATGCCTACAGGTTTGTGTTGCTGTCTGCTGAGTGTAGCTTCCCTGCAGCTGCTGCTGACTGTCTGTAATGAGCAGAGAGCTGTTGTGTTGTGTTGCAGAAGCCCCTCAGCTACAGGTTTTTATTAACCTCCATTAATGCAACCAAAGCTGCTCACTCCCTCACTGTGCCTCGTGTGCAGTGTGCATGATTTACAGCAGCTCAGTGAAAATGTTACATTACACTGATGCTCAGTGTCGCCACTTCAGGGGATTGATGTTGTACTTTGGTAATGGCAGGTTTAACAGGTGTGTTCTCCCTGCAGGCTCACGCTCTGGAGCCACAGCTGGAACACACCTTGCTGGACTTGGCCTGTTTGTGTAAGACAGTCATCTGTTGCCGGGTCACTCCGATGCAGAAAGCTCAGGTGGTGGAGCTGGTGAAGAGACACAAGAGAGCCATTACACTGGCCATAGGAGATGGAGCCAATGATGTCAGCATGATCAAGAGTAAGTCTCAGGATCGATCACTGTTCAGACTCAAGGGTCTGATGCACTGAAAACGGCCTGTTCTGAACAGCAGCATGAAGCACAATCTCAGCATCTATAGCTCATTAATATTGCATTTGAATCACACTTATCGCTGTTCTGAAGGTATATATAGATTCATCCAGGACTCTTTGAACCATCTGTATGAGGAAATATTAAGTCCACTGAACAGTTAAATTTCAACCTCTTTTATCTAATCCAAATAAATACAGAAGGCAAAAATTTTCCTTCTCAATTTGCACAAAACAAACCTAACAAATCAACTACACTGGTATATGCTCAATTGGCACTTTATGAGGTGCTTCAGTCTAAAACATTAAATCCTCCCTTCGTGAATTTGATCATTTTTATTTTATTTGTTTTAGAGAGATGTTGATTCAACTGCATGCTCAGTTTAGAAGCTGTTGGCCCAAAAGCACCACAAATGCTTCTTGAACAAATGTCTCTCTGAAACTATAATATTATTTATTGTCCTGCAGTAGAAAAGTTGTATATTATTTTGGAAATAGAATAATTGTTGGTATAAAGCTTTGAGCTTTTGTAGATTGTAATGTTTAGAAATACCTGATGCTTTGCTCTTTAAATATAATGTTAATCAATGAGAAGCACAAACTGACGCAGTGCAGCAGAGCTGAGCAGACTTCTTCTCTACTTAATAAATGTTTTATTTAATTAGAGGAGTTTGAGTTATAATGCATCAAGGATTTTTAATAATCTAGTTTTATCTGCCAGTGATCCAAACTCAGTGTTTCTCCCGCAGCTGCACACATTGGTGTTGGCATCAGTGGACAGGAGGGGACGCAGGCTGTTCTGGCATCAGATTATTCCTTCGCTCAGTTTCGGTTCCTGCAGCGGCTCTTGCTGGTGCATGGACGCTGGTCCTACTTCCGAATGTGTAATTTCCTGTGTTACTTCTTCTATAAGAACTTTGCCTTCACACTGGTACACTTCTGGTATGGCTTCTTCTGTGGTTTCTCAGCTCAGGTAAGAGTATGTAATATACTGAATGATTTTTAAAGACGCCTCCTTTGTGTTGCACTAATCATGTGTGGATATTACTCTTTCTGCAGACTGTGTACGACCAGTGGTTCATTACCCTCTTCAATATAGTCTATACTTCTCTGCCAGTGTTGGCAATGGGACTTTTTGATCAGGTATAATCCTTCATTATATGGCGATAAGGAGCACTGACACTGACTTATATACTTTAGTTAATTTAAGTCTGCTAAGAACTCTTCATTTTTAAATTAGAAACCTACAGACCCATCTTATGCTTTTCTTTTTGTTTTCCTTTCAAGATACTGTCAAGTCATACAGGTGAATATTTTATTACTATAGACCTCCTTTATGTGGTTTAATTAATATACTTCCTATCCAGTGGGCACCTGAACATCTAAATCTAGGTACTACACTACCTTTAACGTTTGTGTGATCAGAATTCCTAACCTATTCAAACCTAACCTGTATCATTATGCAACAAAACTCTGTATTGTTCATCCATCATCTTTTATTTACCATCCACAAGTTCAATACTTAACCATATTCTTTACTTCACTACAAAACACTAAATATTTACGTCTCTGTTTTCTAAAGGACGTCAATGACCAGAACAGCCTTCGCTACCCGAGCCTATACAAACCCGGCCAGCAAAACCTTCTGTTCAACAAACGCCAGTTTTTCCTTTACACACTGCAGGGGATGGGCACATCATTCCTGCTCTTCTTCATTCCCTACGGAGCCTTTTCTGTCATGGTGAAAGAGGACGGCTCAGACTTCTCCGACCAACAAACGTTTGCTGTTACTATAGCAACGTCCTTGGTTATTGTCGTGAGTGTTCAGGTAATTAGAAACAGAGAAATATAGTCCTATTGATTGAATAAAATAACACTATAAATATGTCTCTGATGCATGTATCTGTTGCTAGATTGGACTTGACACACACTACTGGACAGCCATCAATCACCTCTTCATATGGGGGAGTCTGACAGTGTACTTTGCCATATTGTTTGCAATGCAGAGCGATGGCATATTTGGCATCTTTCCAAGATATTTCCCATTCATAGGTATGTAGTTAAGTTTGGCTGATTGTGAACCATGTGAGGAGGTAATGTTGCTGCATGGATACTGAGTACACATTAATATGTGCTTTCTCAGGTACAGCCCGTAACTGTCTATCAGAGAGGAGAGTGTGGTTGATCATTCTGCTCACCACGGTGGTGTGTGTTGTGCCTGGCTTGGCAGTCAATTTCCTGAGAGTAGACCTCTTCCCAACTCTCACAGACAAGGTGCAATAACTTTGATGGATACAGTAAACAATGTTTGTGCAAATGATGAGCAGATTCAGTATTAGTGGAAAATAACTAACAAATATTGAGGTACTAGTAATTCACATCCATCTATGCTACTATACTCATCCTACCCAACAGTATAAACTAACTCCACCTTAAGATGCTACAAAACTAAATACTACTTGCATACTGATACATCTATATTAACTAGTTAATAACTTTATATGCAGTTATATATCTTCAGAAAAAGAACTTTTACTTTTGATGCATACTGTATATTTACTCGTATTTCTGCTCTTCTTCCACCACTGGTGTGTTTCCACAGGTTCGTCATCTACAACAGTCTAGAAAGAAACAAAGACCTCAGGAGCAGAACCTGAGGAGGGTACGCAGGACAAGCTCCCGTCGCTCTGCCTATGCCTTCTCCCACCAACAGGGCTACGGAGAACTGATCACTTCAGGCAAAAACATGAGGATGAGCACAGTCTCTTCGGCTCACTCTCCTGGACGAACACCGCACAGTTCCAGCTGGTTGGAAAATATGTTGAAGAGAAAGAACGAAGTGTCTTGCATCTCTGATGAAAACACAGGAGCATCAGAAAGCAGCAACAGACAAATACAGACAGCAAAGCAACACTGCACAGAGTGAATCTGACCTCTGGCAAACAGATACGGTCCAGACTAAAGGATGCCCTATGTATAGATCCTGCAGACTAAGCACAAGATATGAATCTCCTTCATATGGGGGGATTTATACTCAAAACCACAGGTGTACCTCATTTTTTATGCGTGATTCAAGTTGACAATGTCGAATGTTAAAAGCCAATTAAAACATGGTTATTTAGAGGAACCATTTCAAAGCCAACTGAAAACTCATAATGGATCATGCAAGAATACAGGTTTAATTTGCATTGGCTTGATAATAGCAGGTATGATTAGGAAAAAATGTTGCGCATGTGTAGCTACAGTTAAAGAAATATTGGTCCTCTGGTGTCATCTGATCCAGTCTGATCTTTAAGCCAGATTCATCTCATGTCCTTTAGTAAAGAAAATGTGGGACATTAATAGGAAATAATAGCTGTCACAAAGTACTGTGTTAAACATAAATGATAAAATTGAAGGTACAAACAGCACCATTACATTATTATTAACTTCCATCTGTAAAACCTATGCACTGACGTTTCCTCTTAAACTACATCCAAAGTGCTATAAAAGTGTTTCTGTAAATACTAAACTAAAGCTGCTGAATATGATAAGCACAGTTTAATTGTTGACTTCTCCAGTGTACAGGACATGAAATACACCTCATTTATGGAATTTAGTACTAGAGTATTTATGGACGAGGATGTGCAAGATCTCACTGTGAGATCTGTGTCCTTGTGCTGTGCCTTGTATGGTTCCTGTAAATGTTAATTCATCTTTTCAAATGTAATATTTAATGGATATTTGGACCGAATTTCATCTGGAATGCATGACTTAAGTCTGATATATCATTTTGGATATTGTGTAGTTGAAGATTTTAATTAAATCTGATGAGAACAAGTGACAGGAAATAGATTGGGTGAGGTACAATGTGATAAAGATCCCTGAACAAATTTAAATGCAGACTGCTGAAGTTAGGTTCAGTATAGGACAGTAGCATGTGCCTTAGACCACCGAGCCTCCACCGTCCTGTCCTCTAATGTGAATATTGATCCTGTGCAGAAGCTTAAACAAGCATGTGATCATGTAATCAGGACTTTCTGTTCTGATATCCCAGTGGCTCACAGATCTTTAACACTAAAC
Source organism: Helostoma temminkii (assembly GCA_900302695.1). Lineage (NCBI taxonomy): Eukaryota > Metazoa > Chordata > Actinopteri > Anabantiformes > Helostomatidae > Helostoma > Helostoma temminkii. The sequence continues at coordinate 10,177 of OMLM01011319.1, read as the reverse complement.
AAACCTGATGTAAACAAACCATGTATGATGCTGTTCAACAGATGCACGTTAGGGCTGAAAATATTCCGCATATTTCATTCTTTGTGACATTTTGCCTTTGTTAAGGACGTAATGTAGATATCTAAAATGTTAATAAAAGGTGTATTTTATACAATACAAATTCAATGTGAAGTTTATTTTATTTACCACATTTCCAGTGTTTTGCAGTCACAGAGAGGTGGCAATAAAAAGGCAATTAATTACAAACCCCCCAACATTCATGATAAAAAAGTGTTTTAATACAAAAATCAAATTCCCTTTGGAAGAAAGACATAATTTTAGTACATAGTTGACCCACATATTGTAGAATAATTAAGAATAATTAGACATTGAAGTGAGATTAGCATTTTGTTTTTTCGTGTTTTCATTTCAAGTCATTTGTCAAGTGCCCCGTGTCAAAAATAAAAGTAAAAAAAATACCATTTATTTCCCTGCAGAGCTGTATTTGAAAACAAATCATAGATGTATAAACATCTACGTACTGGAATTTCACTCTTCAAGGAAAATTGCAGCTCCTCCACCTGGTTTTGATACGAACAAACTTTGTTTTTCCATTGCTGCTCTGTGTGGATCAGGAAGGAAGTAGGCCTCCCTCACACCTTGTAAAAAAGACTCCACCTTCTCGCTGGGAACCATCGACACTGCACATCCACCCCAGCCTGCTCCCGTCAGCCGCGAACCCACAGCCCCCGACTTCCTGTAACAAAAGTAAAACATTTTAGTGCCATGTTCCAACACCAGTTTTCAAAAACCTTAACCATGATCATGATGTGATAAAAGAGCGAAAGGCTAAGAGATCAAAAAGATCTTTAATACTGACCACATGGTAATATACAGACGACAGGTCCACATGCATTTATAGCCAACTGTCTAATGTCTGGCAGTGTTATATGAAGGTTGTACTTAAATGAGTTGGTGATTTAGCTAAATGCTAATATTTGCATGCTAACAATGACAATGCTAAAAGCCTCAGGCGGGTATATTTACAAAGTTAACCAGTGTGCTAGCATTTAGTAATTAGCAGTAAACTTAGAATAAGATTAAAATTTGAATAACACGATCGTTGACGCTTTTAGTTTTTTTTTTATGTATAAACCTTCCTTGGCTATTGAAGCAGGTCAGTTGGTATCTGATATGATCATGATTATCTATTATAACGCCTCTGTAACAGCAGAGACCCTGGTTTACTGTTGCTACACTCACAGACAGATGTCCACCAGTTGATCCAGTTCAGGGCAGCTGCACTCGTACAGGTCTCTGCAGCTTGCATGGCTCTGGTTCATCAAGTCTCCCAGCAGCTGGACAGATTCAGCAGGTTCAGAGTCACACACACTCTTGAACTGCAGCACCCGTGCAGCTTCACCGTACACATGCTTGGCTCGCTGGTGCAGTTTGAAATGTTTTACTGTGAAAGAGAAGAGTCAGGTGCACTAATATATAATCTGTATGGGCATTATCAAACAGACAAAAACTCAAAAAGTCTTCAGAAAGGAAAAACTCTTTCTTCTAGGCAAAGAAGTTCAAACTATGTATCAATTATGAAAACTGTCAATAATCTAAATCTAATAATCGTTAAACAACACACACAAATGCTGCTGTTTGCTGTTCTTGCTTACCATGTTGGGTGTTGGCGCTCAGCAGCTCTGTCGAAAACTGCTCAGAGGTGATGCCCAGCTTCTTGCAGATCTCCTCTCGGCTGTATGGCTCAGGGTGCAAAACCTCGTCCACCAGAGCCAGCATGTCTTCCAGCGAGGCCTTTAGCTCCGTCTGAACTTGAGCCAGCTTCAACAACCTGCTCGAATCCAGACACCTCGCCTGGGCCAGCATCTGAATTCACAACAGCCAAGACTTTCTGTATGAGTTTTGGTTGGAATAGTACACACTTGTTTACTCACAACAACAACATGTGAAACTTTTTACCCTTCCCTCCACTAAATGTACTAATACCCTATGAGCTTAGGATAAGAACTGGCATTAAGGAAAAGCTCTTCTGATTCTAAGTATCCTGCTTTTCATAATACAAAATAATTGAAATATTTAAAATTAAAAAGGCAAGTTTATTAGCAACACACGTGTGGATGATTTAGCTCTGAACTGGGGCCAGCGTCAACAACCTGCTACAATACATAAATAATAATACTATAACTCCATGGTAGAAAGTAACCAAGATACAATTATTTCAAGTAATAGAAGTAATGAAAATACAATAACAACACATCTGAAAGAAACTCCTTCATGCCAGATATTATGTTAATGTGATAAACTACTGTATTTCATATAATTCCCATGCTAGTATTTAATTCTCACACTTCTTTCCACTCCAGTAGATCTGCAATAAATATTAATAAATGTTTTGAAATAAAATCTCATCATGTTTATGGATAAAACAGTTACAGTGTGATATGTGGTATGGTTCAATGATGCACATGCGATTTGACGTGTGATGAAGGTACAACAATATAACTATTTACCTTTCCACTTTTAATTTGATATATTATAAGAGATGGGTAAAAATATATACATGCACGTGATGATTAACCTAATTCACAAAAATGTTATTGGAATTATGGTGCCATAAATAAACCTTTTGCCCTGACAATGAGTTTGAGAATAATTCGTCCAGATCACCTTTGCAGCGATTCGACACTCCACCACACGGATGTTGAAATGAGAAGAAGCAGCTTTGTTCATCTCTACGCAGCAGTTGGAGATCACAAACACGGCCCCATCAGGGAGCTTAACATCAGTGGCCCGTAGAGGCTGGAACTCAATCAGCTTCGCCTGGAAGACGAGCAGAAATTTTTACAACTACTGTAACACATTAATAACAGTACAGTACAGTAATGAAAAGAAAGCTACACACAGTTCCTCTCTCTGCTAAGAATGATATGGACTGGTCCATGCCACCTCCCTCTGTGCCAATGTAGCGCTCACATTTGGTGCATATCTCCGCAAGAGCCACCTGAAGGATTACAGAGTACGGTGAGAAAAACACAACACTGTAAATGTTGTCATCTTAGGATCACTGCTGGAACAAAAATCAAGATTAATTTAATTCAAACTATAAAGCACTGCACCTTGGATAGGGACTTCTGATTTGCCTCCATTGTTACGAGACCAGCACAACACACTAAGGCGCTGGAACTCGACAGACCCGAGCTCGGAGGAATTGTTCCATCTACAACACATGACATTCCTGCTAGATGAGCAATGCCAAACTTCTCCTGGAAATAAAAATAAATAAAAATAACCAGGGAAGTCATTTTACTACAGTACTGTGCTGTACATGAAGAATGAGTAAAACGAAATGTCATACCTGAATGCCTTTAACTCCACAGAGGAAATAATAATACCACTGGGGATTGTCTCTGTCTATGGTGATGTCCTCTGAGCACGACACAGTGAAGTCCCTGCACGGTGACAAACAGCAAGCACACAGAGGTAATGATATACACAACAAACACCTAAATAATTACACAGGCAAAAGTAAAGGCTCAGCGGTGATCGTGAGTGTTCACATCTTACTTGTATTGAGGATTAGTGTTGGCCAGCTGGATGGTTCCTGAGTTGTTCACTGAGACGGCTGCGAGGATGTTCTGTTCAATGGCCATAGGAAGCACAGAGTAGCCACAGTAATCAATGTGTTCTCCTATTACAAGTGGGAAAAACACATGTGAGGACTAAAGTCATAATGACACTGAAAACTACCAGTAGCCAATATTAAATATCACTCAAGCTCAGCATGTAAATGTAAATGCTAAATTTTGTTTGTTTTGGTTAGGGAACCAGGTACATTTACTCAAATGCTGTACTTAAGTACAATTTTGATGTATTTGTACTTAAGTATTTCCATCTGTGATACTTAATACTATATAATTGCCTTGACTATTGCATACTGACTCTCTAAGAAAGAATAATCTGCACAGAGTAGTTTATCTTTTTACTTTAAGTATCTTATAATTTGATGGTGATACTTTGACTACTTTCGTTTGTCAGTCTTAACATACATATGTAAAAATCATTTACACCAACTCCATAGTTAAGTTTCCTTGTAACATCATATTTCTACACTGTTACTGAATTAAATAAACTGTACTTCTACCACTAGTTTATCCCCACCTATACCAGATGTGACATTGAATGCATCAGTAATAATAATCTGATAATATAAATGTACTCTGAATTTGGCAATTCTGCATAATCAGTACTTTTTACTTTGCGGAAGTGCTGAATCTACTTAAAGCTCCTTCAACCACTGCCACTAACACAGTACACATATCAACTCTGTCGCTGTCAAACACACGCACAACATTAAATAAATTACCTATGAGATTTACTCTTCCAGGTGCACACGCGTAGAAGAGAGGAGATTGTCCATACTTAGTTTCACAGGTGTTTTTCAGGTTTCTCAGTCTGTGAGACATGATAAATTAACAAAGCAGGTGAGTGAGGATCATTCAGGAGCTGGTCAACATTTGTTTTCTGCTCCTCCCGACTCACTGACAATCACACGTCTCTCTGCTGCTCACCTTTCATTAGCAGCAGTAGAAATGTTGATCTTGGGCGGGTTTGTAGCCATTTCTGCCAGTCTGAAGTAACAATATTCGCTGCTGGTCGTCAGACAGAAGAGCTCAGAGCTGCTGCATATCCTGGCGGCGATCAGCTGACTGCACCACGAGGATCCCGGATGCCACGTCGCTGATCTGCGGTCAGCGCTGACAGCGTTTCAGCTCAGCTTGGTCGCTGTTGTTTCCTGGTAGAAACCGAGGAGCTGACTCTGAAACAGCTGAGGCTGCAGCGGCCAAAACACGGAAGAGACAAGGGAACAACTCAGACAGCAAACATTACTGTTACTATGTCAGACTAAGACATCACTACACATTGTGTCCCAAAATACGGCAAACCTACTCTGAAAATAGCTTCAATGTTTATTTTCTATGCTATAAATTAAATTTTTAAATAACCTCCTACATAAATTTCACATCCAAAAACACTGATCTGGTTATTTCATTTTCAAACTTTCACTACCTGGCACCTCAGAAAAGAAAAAAATTTAAAAATCCCTTAAATAAATTTATCATGGACATATAACAGTTAAATTAGTGGACTTCGCCTACTTTCCCCTGGTTTGTAGAAAATACTTTCACTGATTTATCCCTTTTCTCTATGATGACTGTATTAAAGATGTGTAAAAACAGTCATATAGTTATACATTTTCCTATTTAATTCTCTGTTGTGGGTTGGCTTAAACTTTAACAGCCAATATCTTATTTATTTAAAATCTAAATATTCTTGATTAGAATATAATACTGCAGGACACAACACTGCCATGTCACCATTTCACCACAAGATGGGAACACAGGCCACTGTTATACTTTAATAATAATTATTCAATAGATCCCGACTTGAACACATTATTTCCAATAAAACTCAGGATTTCATATAATTAGTTATAGCCACATGTCTAAAACAATGATCACTGAGTTTTTGTTTGTTTGTTTGTTTTTGTTTTAGCAGATAAAGTAAGATTTACACCACCGAAAAAGTCACTGAAATAAAATAGTCTCGTTGTTTCCAGGGAAACGCGGTGACTTCTCTACCCATAATTCTAGGCAAGATGTTACCATGGAGACGTGTTAGCTCTCCATTTCCGGGGTTGGCACCAGGAGCAATAAAGTTATAGTTTCTCTAAAATAGTTTCTCTCATGCATATTTTGTTAAAAAGAAGTGGTAAATGGGAGTTTTCGTGAATGACATTGTAATGGGGAAATAAGTCCGTCGGTACAATCCGCTGACGAATGCGGTTTCCCATTTGCCAATGAGAACAGCGGTGGTTTGGCGCTGCTAATGCGCGCGACTTTTCAAAGTGGGCGAGTCTTCTTCTCTTAAAGAGGACGTTCATCCGGTGTTAGCTTTGTTGTTAGCTTTGTGGCTCACAAAGTTCATTGTTTAGTTAGATGCACGCAAATTAACGTTAAACCTTTTACTAGCTAGCGGACCTACAACTTCGATAAAACATATTTTGCGGAGAGTTTTCAAACCATGACATTTTACTGGACGGTCGGGCTCGTTGTTGCTGAGACAAGCAACGGGCAAGTTAACACTAGTTAGCGGTTAGCGTTAGCTAGTTGCTCTATAATGTAAACAGCAATGAGGTTAGCAGTTAGCAGCTGATATACATTATAACATGCATAGCAGTTAGCAGTTAATATATATTGGTCAGATAAAACATCAAGGGTCTTAACAAAGGAAACGTCTGCGGCGTTTTACCAACAGGTACTGTAACGCTAAGTTTTGATCGTCTGATGTCTGTGCGGCAGAACGTTAAGCTAGCTTGTTAACGCTAGTTTATTAATTAAGCCAACGCTAACATTAAATTTAAGTTGCATTAACTATCTCATATTGGTTGTTATGAGAAAGCATGACTGTAAATTGCTCTTTTGTTTGTTTGTTTCTCCTCCTGAACCTAACCATATCCTTGACTCCAGTCTGTCATCCATAGTGATACTTTAGTTTGAAAATCTATAATCTAAAGTCTAACACCAAGCTACCTGTAACGTTGGTTAGGTTCTGTTTGTCATGTCGTCCCACTGACTTTGTTTTGGTGTCTCTCTTCTCAGGTTGTGCATAATGTCTATTGATTTTGACAGTGCTGCTCTTCAAACCCAACATGAAGAGGATGAATATGACCAAGAGGACTATGCAAGAGAACAAGAGGTATAAGACGTACAGTTATAACCTTTGTGTTATGTTTAAGTCCATTGGCTAAAAATACTCTGGTTGTTTGAGCAGTTGTAACTTAATTTTGTTAGCTGTTAAAACACTTGGTGTGTGATATTATTCCTATTCCTATTCCTATTATAACATTATTTGTTGTGACCACGATCAATATCACTGTTACTCATTGCCTATACGTGTTCAATAAAAAGCACAGTGGTTTGGCCCTTCATGCTCTATATTTACCAAATTATCATCCTTCGTTATGGTTTGTTTTGTTTGTGTTAGTATTGTGCACAATACAATACAAGCACTGTCAGCTTGACAGGCATGCTGTGCTATGAGTCACGCCTACAATCTGTTTCACCATGAACATATGCTATTGTTGACTCAAGGAGAAAACCTCCTTCCAGGTGTGTCACTCTGAAACCAGCCCTGTGATTTTCCTGCTTTCTCTCTATTTAGGTTATCTTGTTTCAGTGCTTGACTTGTACTTGAGTTGAGCAAGCATTAGGATTATCATTATACTGAATGGTTTACCAGATGGCTGCAGCACTCAGAAGAATTTAATTCTTAAATGGATTATTGTTGCTTCTCTGATGCTTTTCCAGGATATTTTTCCTTTGGCATAGCCTATTTAGTGTACTTAAACTGCTAAGTGGGGAAAAAGTTGCCACCAGTAATTAGAATGTTTCTGCTCCAGTTAACCTTGCTATATGTTTTGTCTAAACAATGGAGTTCTTTGGGAGCAAAACACAGCAATGCCACAGGGAGCTGAGGACATGCCAGACATGTTTTGGATGTTTCTCACAGAAGATATTTTTTGAAGGAAGATAGGGTTGTCATGTAGCTTTATAGCTGAAGTGCAAGTTTTTCTTAAAGCTTTGTTTAATGTGTAAGTGGGATAATATGGGACCTTTGGTTGTGAACTCAGTGGAGGATCTGAAGAATATTCAACAGTCCTTGTGGGAAGTAAGTCCAGCTGGCTCTGCTTGTTCCATCAAACATGACTGGTTATTAAGAAAGTCTTGTCTGTCCTTGCCTTATTGCTTTTCTGTCACAGAGAGAAAATATTTTTACATTCAGAGAATTTAAAGTAGAACTTTATTACACTTTGGCTGTAACTTGACCTTTATCACGACTTAATAACTTTAAAGTAAACTGAAGTGCCAAGTCTTCTCAAAAAATTACTTATATTATCGATTATTATTATTGAGTAGTTCATGACTTCAATTCAATTGATCAATTCAAGTCCAATTTCAGTAAGAGATATACATGCTGAAAAATGATACACATATAACTATAACCAAGCAAAATGTTTTCGTTAGTTACACTGAGCCTCAAGGAAAAAAAATGTACCTACTAACCAAAATATTGAGTGTTAAATTGAACATAATCACGGTTCTTCAAAATCATGTTTTCAACCACTTTTTGTTTGTTTGTTTTTTTTGTTAAATCTGTTTCTTTATAACGTGGCTACGGAGCAACCTTAGTGACTCATCTCCATGTGCTGTTTTTCTACAGTTGCACAAACTGCTCACAGACCTGCCCGATGACATGCTGGAGGACAGCAGAGACTCCTCCTCCCCAGAGCTGGAGTACTCCACCTGCAGTAATAAAAACACTGGCAACAGGTAATGTATATGTTGTGCATATACATTAATGTAGTCTGATTTGGGTGTGTTTTAAGACAAGCAGCTGCTGTATACCATGACTGCATTGATGCAGTAATGTTTTTTTTGTTCTCTCTACTCAGTCCACAGTCGGCATGGACTCAGCAGTGGTCAGATAATCCAAAGCCAATCTCTCATGAACAGGTAGGGTCTTGTTTTGTTTTCACTGATGGATTTTCTATAGGTATTTTGACATGTAAGGAAAACATCACTTTTAATTACTCGTCATATCAAACTCTCTGAAGGGCTATGAAGTTGACTATGATCGACGCTCTCACGATGGGTATGCTTATCAGGCTGGATCTGTTCAGATCAATGGACATCAGAGGCACCCACAAAGTCAAGCTCTGCCTCACACATGGAACCAGGATCAGCAGTTCTCAGAGGGAGATTATACATACGCTAGCATGGGCACAGAAAAGTCTACAGAGACAAATGATTTCTCCACAGATGAGTTTGAGTCTAAACCTTACCCTCAAGGCCCCAATAACCACGTAGAGCATAACAGAGGAGGAGGACAGGGGACCAAGCAAACCCATAACACCCGAAATCACTTTCAAGTAAGTAACACAGAGGGTCCTGGGTTTTTAAGAAATGTCAACGTATTTGGTGGCTCATTGTGGTGATGAATTGAGCTTAATCTTATGTACATGTATCTAAAGTACAGTAGTTTAATGTGTTCTAATGTCTCCTTGCTGTGTAAATGTTTGTATGTAAATGGTATTTATTTATTTTCCATTCCAAATGAATTTTTTTTTTTTGTAGTATGTGCAGGTTTGTTGTATATTTGGGGTGGTACAGCATAAAATAATAACCTTGCAATAGTTGACAACCAATAATATCTTACTCTCTGTTTTTGTGTTTGACCTTCAGAATTTGAATTCTGGAGTGGGAGATGGAGGTGTAAATCAGTACCAGGTCAGCTACAATCCTCACCATCCTGCCCATCAGCCCAAGATGTTTAATTCTCAGGCCACTCAACAAGAAGGTCAATTTGACCATCTGCAAAGAGAATTTCTTGACTCGACGCAGCGTAAGTCCTATGGTCTTTATTTAGTTGCTGGATTAATGTTAAATAATAAGGAAATAATTAATGTGACAAATCCATGGAAGTTAATAGTCAAAGTATTGTTGTTTTGTTTACAGTAACTGTTTTCAAAGTGCTGCTTCACTTAACTCTGCGCTGCTCCACTAGTAGCACTGTAGACAATAGAACAAAAAAATCGTCAATTATTGACAGAGATACCCTCACATTAAGAAACAGCTGCATAGCTCCATGTGTAGAAATCATGAACTTTGTCACAGTTCAGTGGATTCTCAGATAAGCAAAGTTTCCATCCAGTGTGAAACTCTGGGTTTGGTATATAAATTCTTTTTAGTGACTTAATAAAAAAATAATTTCATAGAAATGATAAGATTATAAGCAAGACTGTGTGATTGTCCACAAACATAATGTTTTTTTGTTTAGTTATTTTAGTAAGTTCTCTTTTTCCAGTTTTAGGAAACTCTGATTATGCTTTAAGTCACACTTATGCAGAATTCAAGTTCCACTATGTATATGTGTCTTTTGTATGTGTCAGAAGCCTGAATAATATTTTTACAATTGTAATGTTTATAAATGTTTTCCTCATTGGCTTAAAGACTTTTGTCCACTCTGACAGCACATTTTCAAAACAGGCAGAAACAGCAAATGACACATTTATTTGCTAAATGTTTCAACACTAGCAAAACAATCAAAACACCCCCCC
>OMLM01011317.1:43637-70941 GCA_900302695.1 Helostoma temminkii | reverse complement strand
GTTTAGGGGACAAAAATACGTTGCCTTTGGAAATTTAATTGATATGTTAAGAATCAAAGTATTTGCAACTTCTGATTTACATTAATTGTGCATATGGTCATTATGTTGACAGAAAACGTAATCTGGTAGCAATTACATTTCTCAGGAAAACGTAATCAGTATTGCATTTTAGTTGTATAGGAAGGTAATTTTTAAGGTGAGTGTTTGACCGACTGATCTATGTCAAATTATTAGATGCATTTACTTTTTAAAGAAAAATTAGTTCCATCCTTCTTCTGTAATTTCCCAGACAGCTCACGTATGTCTTGCCAATGTCTACCTCAGAGTGGCATGTCGGCCACATATGTATATGTATAATATGTATATGTATAATTGACAGGAATCAGCTGGTAGTGTTCTTTTTTCCAAAGTTTTCCATTGTCTTAGCTCTGTTGGCTTGGGTCAGCCCACTACCAGAATCCAATACAGCTTATATCTGTTTGGGCGGGTGTCCAGTAGTTCTCTGCTCACTTCTCAGATAAGGGTTGCTGGTCATGTTAACTCACTCCATGACCAGGTGAAAAGCAGTGTTATCGGCTCATTAACTTTGGTTAATCGTTAGCTAATGCTATAGCTAAGTTAGCCACGACATTCAAAACTTTTCCACATTTTAGCATAACCTCTGTCCCTGCCAACAGGGAGAGAGGGAACAGTGAGTACTTGTTCTACGGTGAGGTTCCGGCCAGGGGCAATACCTGGCGGGCCGAGCTGTCAGCCTCCTCCACTCAGCTGTGTGGCTCCACACTTGATTTCCTGCTGGAACGGTCACCCCCGCTGAGGTATGGTTAACTTTAGCCCAGTATGTAGTTTAGGAGTCAGGTGTTCATAGTACACCAGGGTGTTTAATGTAGCTGAATCATCCGCGCAGATCTCCAGCTCTCCAAAACAAACATTACCAGTCATTAAAGCAGTAAAACACTAAATAAAGCATTTGTGATGGCCCACGTGAGATATCCAGGGTGAGCAGTGCGGTATACACCACTCATCTATAACGCAAGATTGAAACATCAGAAGATTGAAGCCCTTCACCTGGCTAAAATAATGCGTTAAAACAAAGGTTATGTGAGTTTGTTTCTTAACATGATCATTTTTTTCCCTCTTGCAGACTGTCACCAAAAGAAGTGGGACCATGACTGTCGACCGTTTCAACTGGTAACGTTTTGGCCTGGAGTTCTTTCTGATGGTGATAAAGTTTCTTAACTGGAATTGTCCATCTTCATTACACACACACACTCTGCAAAGTATTTTTCATGTCAGTGTTGTTTTTGATGTTATATACTATAATATTTGCAGTTTAGAAGGTCCGACCTAAAAAAATAAGGTCCAGTAAAGCCTATGGAGAGCGCATTTGATTTATCATACAAAGATCGCCTGAATAAATGCCAAGTCTCTGCAACATATTACCAATTAGCAAAAGCTCTCCCAGATATATAGCGCCAATCTAATTTTTTATATCGGGTCAACATCGGCCAGAAAAATGTGTACTGTTTGAGACATCTCATTGTTCAGTTGCTTGTCATGTTTCTTTCTGGTTAGATGTATTTATTGGTGGAACTGTTTATAAGGTATTTTTTAAGATCAGCAGTCAACATAGTATTAATACCACATGGTTGGTTGCGTCCAATTTCATAGGCTGGCTCCTCCAAAGGACTGCTTGTCCATATTTATTTTGCAACAGGAACAATTAGTAACTGCTTCTTCACAGGAAATGTGGAATTGTCTAAAGACAGAACTCCAGACCACTGCAGGCCACTTCTGTTGTCTAGCAGATTTGCTTTTTTCATAAGGTTTGTGCTTCTTTGTGACTTTTGAAGATCCCCTCTTATGTAAAATCCACATTTTAGTGGCTCATGGGTCTAGCAGTGGAGCTCCTGCTTTTTTCCTGTTTGGTAGAATCTAGCCCCAGTACAGCCTAGTCCAGATTTTCCCCCTCTCTGACACATATCAGTTGGATAGCCATAAACGGCTCTGGCCAGTCACCATCCACCACAGCCTCTGCCAAGCGCTCTGTATCTTTGTCACCACTTGTCTTCCAACAGTGGCCCACTCTGCAAGCAGCAGAAAATTGTAGCAGCAGCACATAGTGGACAGTGCTCATTGTTGGATGTATGGATGAACACAGAAGGCTGCTTCCTTTCCTCTTGGATCTGAAGAGATTTTTTTGTTTTTTGTTGACTGGTCTTCACAGAGGCGGACAAGCATATTTGCTGCTTTACTATACACACCAGTGAGGACCTGTATGCTGCTGAATTCACTTCAAGACTGGAGCTCAAAGATGGACTGACTGACTTGTGGTCTAGTTCAAAGGCTGAAATTAGTCTTATCAAATTAAAGTATTTTGTCTTGTTTTTTCACTGGGCTAGCTGGGACCTGTGTGTGTGTGTGTGTGTGTGTGTGTGTGCGCACGCACGTCTGAGTGATGATTGGTTTGTGGTGAGGAACTGTTGAGGTTCAATACTACATCCATACACTGTTTTTAATGTTCTTGGCAGTTTGTCAGGGACTTGTTTTTTAACCCCCAAAAAGGGTATAATATGAGGCCTTTAAAGATTTTAAAAAAGGTAAAAATAAAAAAAATTGTGTTCCCTGTATTTGTAGCTTCCAGCTAGTCTTCAGGTTTGTCCCATAGTTAATTTACATTTTGAGATTTTAAATAAATAGTCTGTACGTATATATCGCTTGTCTGCCTTCTCAGTACTCAAAGCGCATTTACACTGCTTCTCATTCACCCATTCGCACACACTGACACAATAATGGCAGAGCTGCCATGCAGTTGGCCTGACTCACCGGGAGCAACTTGTTGTTCAGTTTTTTGCCCAGAAACATGTCAATTTATGAAAGGAGGAGTCGGGAATCAAACCACCAATCCCAGAGTTGGTAGATGACTACTCTATCTTCTCAGTCTCCCCTGTCACAATATGGACAGAATCAAGATAACAAGTCCTTATTAAAGTGTAGAGGTAAAGGTCCCTAGTAGGTCACATGGGGTGAACCTTCTCTGTAAATGAGATGGTTTAGCATCACAGAAGAAAATGCAAAGGTTGTGTTGTAATTCTTGTTGACCTGTAAAAACTCAAAAAGACATTTAGTTTTAAACAACAAGAACAGTTATTATGTTATTTACCACGTTCCTTTATATTTCAAAACATCTAAAGAAAGAAAGAAAACAGCCTAATCTACTATGTGTAGAGCAGCCTTGGGAATCTTGTGTTGTGATATATCGGTTTTTCCAGTATCAGCTTTTCTACGCAGGCCTAATATATATTATTTGCTGTTTGCTTAAAGTATAACCATTAAGATTTTATTATGTGCTCTTGTTTAGTGTGTGAAAGGAATTCAGTAACTATTTGTATCAGCAGAAAGAAAGAAATTAGGCATCTTAAATATATAGGATTTGAAGTAGGTCTGTGGGCAAGAAAACTACTAATATTCTTAATGATGAACGACCATATACATATAATGCAACAATGATAGCTGACAGAGAGTTTGACAGTCGGGGATGATGAAATGGACGGTAGTTAGCAGTTTCACACTCTTCACTCACTCCTCAGGAGCAACTTGACACTTCCACTCAATGATTTATTTTGTCTTAAATGATGCAGAAAATTGCTTCATCAGAGCTCCAAAGTTAAATGTGTGTTTGTTAAAAAAAGAGCAGCTAAATTACAGTCATGATTGGGAGTTTGTCATATCAGGTAAGTATCCATTTATAATAAAGTTTAAATCGCATTACTACTCACAAACCAAATGTACTTACAAAACCGATACATTCTGCACTATTCCACCTGTCATGTCCTGCGCTACATATTTTGCAAGTTTGTTGCAACTGACATTTTTTGTGTCTGTTTTTCTGCTAATTTAAATCACATCATTTATCATAAAAGAGCATGGACAAGCTTTTGAGAACTATGTACTTGAGATTTCAATTTATTCTGCAAATGTATTGCTTGAACGAGCAATGACCCACAACTACTAGAAAGCCTCTTTGCTTTATTTGAGTTTCTTTCACTTCAGTCATTCTACTCTATTAGAAAATAAATATTATTTCAAGTGAATGTGTTGAATAATTATATTAAATCTAATTTATCTTGTGAGGACGAATAACTCCCAGCTTTAACTTTCATTTGATTATAATTATGTACCCTAAGGCTCAGCCTCAATATATTCAGATGAGTATTCATATTAATTTGCACACATCACTGTAAACACGGATGTGTTTTGATTCAGTTCAAGCATCTTATAACAATTGAGACACTATTGCTATACACAGTTCTCATGCTCCTTGCCCGTTCTAGCCTTTTCTAGCATGCACCTTGGACCCATAAAGGTCTGGACTATTTCTTGTGTCAGTGTCATGGTGAAAGCAGGAGGATGAGTCGATTCTCTATAGAATATGCTCCTTCAATTTACCACTATGAGCTTTTCCCAGCATCCAGTGAGTGGGTGAAAGGCCCAGATAGGTGGACAAGTCACCACTGCCACTAAATTGAATGCAGAGTCAGTGTGAAAAAGCATGCTCTCTCTCTGTCTCCATCTTCCTTTATATACTGAAGTGATTGCCTGACCAAGATGTGACCTCAGATCAGAACACACCATTATTATAAAGGCTCTACCAATCCTGTGAAATGCTTCAGATGGACTCCTTTCAGCTGCAAGTCAATCCACCATTTCTTTTATGGAAAAATGAGACACATTGGAACAATTGTAAGTCCCATGTAAAGTTTTACAAGTCTCCATTCACTCAGAATTTATATAAATTCCCATTGTGCCTCCTCTTTGAACGACAGAACGATTCTGTATGTGTGGGAGGTGTGAGTTGTGCACATTGTTTGTGTTTGGTCTGTTGCTGTAGAAAGTGTTTTTCTTAAAAGATGAGAAATTGTGTGCAGGAACCATTAATATAATTAAGTGGTTTGGAATGGTTTCTAATGTGTTGGTTGTAATTATCCAATTAGAGATCTGAAGACTACAGATCCTGAATTTATTACTCAAAAATCACTATTTTGAATATTTGAAACCTTTTTTTCCCCTCTCTCTTCAGGAAATGCTTGATGCATGATATGCTGTTGGTCTCTCTCAGTCATTCCGGCTAAAGGCAGCACTCATTTGAATTGCAAATAAGTTGTAGTTAGCCTCCCTACTGTGTGCCAACAATTCTGACACCACAGATGGCTTTAACTTTTTGGTATTTTAATGGCCGTAATATGAAAAATTGGGATGGCAGTTTTCCCATTTGAAAAAGTCCTTAGCGAACTCCCTCCTCTTAGTTCAAAGATGGCCACTGATGTGAACCCCCTGTTTTCTAATGCCAACACAATTAGCTTGCCAACGACTGCCTAAACAGGTCTACAATAGGACAGTGCCTAGCTGGATAGCCAAAGGCCTTATCCTTTATGCGAGGCACAGGAACTGGTCACCTGTGCTGTTGAATCAGGTGACTGTCCTTTTGATGGGGACCCAAAACAAGAAGGCAGGTCTCCCTATTTGATGATCATACTGGAGGCTGCAGTGTGAGCAGTTTAGAGCTTTAGTGCCCATGCAGATTGTGCTGCTGACGCACTCCTGTCTGGTCAGAAAAGGAAACAAAGCAATGAGCCCTGCAGCAAGCCGCTCGAAACTGTCAAAAACACTGTGTGAAACTTAATGTGAATCCATGACTCAACTTTTATATTAAAATCAAAGCCAAGTGACTGTGAGCAGCAGAGCAGATTTACTGCAATGTGGAACTGCATACAGATATAAAATGGATATTAACAACAGAGATGTTGTGCTTATTCAAGTTCTCCTTTCTTCAAAATCAATAAGCATCATATACATGCAAAATGCATAAAATACATAAATGCTAATTTCTTTTCAAGATATAATGTCTTTTCCTCTACCACTTTAGCAATGTTTGGTTTTGATACTGGGAGTTTGTACTGTTGTTTCTTTCTTATTATGTTATCTATAATTATACTGAGCAATTTTATGTTCAGAATTCCCAAATGGATGGGACAACATTAAGACTTCACTACTCCAAATCCTGCCACAAGGCCTAAGTCAATATAACATAATGTGCATTGCAGGCAGGCATGCAGTCCATAGGCAAATCATTTTGACAGCACTCAGACATAATCATAGAGCCTCCTGGTACTTCACATAGCTGCAACTGCACTAACTCCATAACACTCATGTTAGGCAGTGTATAAAACTTTTAAACTTGTTTACAATACTGAGTTACAGTATGTTTCCAGGTGCTTGAATATTTTATGTACATTTTTTGGTTTGTTAAAGTGAATACAAGCTGTTTGTCCTTTTTGTTACATCCTATTAAAAAGCTAATAATAAAAAAAGAGGGCATACTGTGCAGAAATACTCTGTTAAACATGTTTTCAATACAGTTGCTGCCATCAATATTCAATTGGGCTTTTAAAGACTAAGAGCATCCTCTTATCGTAAATAGAATATCTGTTAGCAGAAAATCCATTAGAAAGGAAGAGCTTTTGACATGGACAAAAAGTGATGAGCTTGGCAAAAAAAACAAAAAAAAAACCCTGAGTGCAAATGGAGCAGAAAAACGTTGGGAGATCTGTGCTGAGAGACATCTTATGGTAAATTAAAAAGGTGACTTCTTTTCAAAACGGGCAGATCTACTACCCTCCTCATCATCTGCCTCTTATAAGCAGTCAGAGAGTGGAAGTGACACCAAAGCACTGATTATGCTTGGAAGTATGGCGTGCAGCTCTTCAACCCTTCCAGATGTTTTCATGCCATTCAGTGATCAGAATCTATTGTTAACAGCACCATACGCGTAGGGTAGTAGGTGCTAGTAGGCTGTTAGCACTACACTATTCACAAATACAACTTGATTAGGTATAAGAAGATATCATTATTTGAATTAAAGTTATTGACTGTTGGTGTCTTGTTTTGAAGTCTCCCCACATCCACCCCAGTCTCCTCGCTGTACACACTTGGTCACTTAAGTTTTGTCACAAACTCTTTTTTAGCCTCTCTAGCCTCACATGTACTGTATGGCCAGGTCTTTCATTATCCAGCATTCTCATTATCATCATTTCCAATAGCATATTCTAGCAGCAGAAAGTTGTTCTTAACACATACTTTCTTACAAAGCAACACACTGCCTGTCAAGCACCAATATGCCAAAATACCAACTACATAGTAAAGAAAATGAAATATTAGGAGAGATATTTCCTGCAAAAGACCAAAGAGACCAAAAACAGAGCTAAATTAGCATCTGTTCATTTTATTGTCAAAACATTTGTAATAATTACATTTAGTCTTTAAAGCTAAGCAGTTATGTACCAATGTGTCTGATCTTATCTTGAGTATGATATAAGCTTTCCTCTAATGCACTGTACCAGTGGACGCACTTACAGGGGATTTGAACTCTACTTACAGCATCTTAGAACTTACTGACAGTTGTCAAAATTATTGCCTGGGGGGGAAAAGGAATACATTCTTCCAAATTAATACATGCATTGTTCACTTGACAATGATGGATGGTAGGTCTAGACTGATGATGATGTCTGACAATGGAATATTCAATACATTTCAATGCTAAAATAGAACATTTTTACTGTTTAACCCAGCAAATAAGTCAATCCCCATGCTGATGCCATTTCATGTAATATAGAAAGTTACAAAGAAACTTTTACACAGAACAATTCAAAACATTAACTTAATAAAGTCCTGTACATCAACAAAAGTGTTAGGATCATATGAAAAAAAAAACATAATCAAGAGAGTGTAAAAATTATTCCATAATAAGAGGTTTCCTCCAATTTCCCAAATAATCACCTGTATTACTTTTCTATGGCTATGCGTTGGAATTCTGTGACACGTCATACTGTCTCCACATCCATAATGGACTGTTAAAATGAGTTTGAAGCTGCCTATTAATACGAGGGCGGACTGCTGCAGCCACTGTATTTGAGTCAAATATGAGAGCAATCAAAAAGAACTACCTCTTCATCAATAAACCACAGCAATCCCATCCATCTCTCAGGAGCTATGATGGATAGACATGGACTGGTCTAATTAAAGGATAAATTATGGAATGGATTCAATTCATCACTATTCTGCCATTGCTATTAAATTCATAGTCAGTCCCATGTTTCCATATGTAGGTTATGCTGCTTTTCTGGACCTATCAATCATAAATCAAGGGCAAAAAATAGCGCCACATGGGGATCTTACGTAGTTTATCTGGGCCAGACAATTCTCTGGGTCCAGCAATTCTCTGCTTTAGGTGCTTGATGAGCCCCTGTATACACAAGACTGAACCTTCTTGGCATTAGAACAAACATGATGGTGGAAATTATTGAATGCTCTCACAGGCAGTGATGCACACACACCTATGTGCATGCACATGGGCACAAAGACATACAAACTCATGCGCTCATGCAAACAAATACACACACACACACACACACACACAAATACACTTGACGAAGAGTGGAGCCACTCAAAAGACTAGGATATTATTGATTGAGTTTGCTGTGCTGTACACAGAGACACTGTACATCACACAATAAAATAGATTTTAAATGAGCACCTCAAGGATTTGCTTCTGCATTATGGAGGATTTGTAGATGCTCAGATTGAGGTCAATCAGCATTTTCTGGCCAATGAAAGAGAACGTCAAAGAGGCCAGGAAAATAAGACAGCTGGCAGGAATGACTGTAACACATCCAAGGCCAGAGGTATTGATGGGCTCTTCAGTCTCCCTCTCTTCATCAGCGAACATCATAGTGAGATGTGGAGAACATAAATAGTGCCTGTCAATGGGCTCAAAGAAATAAGCCATTCAATTCATCAGCGAATGCAAAAAAAAAAAAAAAAAAAAATCCCACTGAGATCAGTGCCTGTTCATGTCTACTGCAGTATATAGCAACAATTTAAAACATTTTTACATACACATATATAGTATGTGTTTGTGTTTGTGTTTCTGTGATTTCTCTAAATGTGTGTTCAGCTGCATGTAAAGTAGGAAATCTATTATACAGCAGAACAAGGTTTTGTTCTGCACAGGAACGAGAGAGAGAGAGAGAGAGAGAGAAAATGGCAGATAAATGCCTTAGGGTACATGCAGTTCTATCATCAAGGTGGTTGAGGGAGTAGAGTGCAGAAGAATGGACTACTGCAATCTTTTTCCTCTCTAAATTATGCAGAGTCCAGCACAATTTGATAACTTGACTTTCAAAATGCTCCACAGCTCAATGAAAGCAGAAAAGTGCTTTAAGCATATCCAGTGTCTGATTAAAAATTTTGTTTTGTATTTGTTGTTTATGTGTTAGATTGTAAAGATTGTTTTATGGTGCTCACTGCAGGTCATATTTTTATAGAGATCATTATAAGATGAACAAAATGAACAGGTATGCTGCAAGAAAATCATCAGTAGCAAGATTTCTTATGGAGACTTGATACTGATAGTTGACTTAGATTTTGCTTTGTACAAACTGCAAAATTGCTGATTGCAAACTATAATTGATACGTCAACTTCTGTCTTAGAGGGAATGTAAGAAGGAAGAAATTTCCCTCTGCAATTAATACATACATAAATAATAAATAATGTGTATATGTTTACTCAGCAAGGGCTATGGCCTCTGTGAGATGTAAGATCGAGTAAAGACAACAGTTTCTGCTGAAACGGTCTGGGTGTCATTTTCATCTTTATTAAAGGATAATAAGTATAATAACAGAGTGATAAATAGAGGGGATGTTATTGCATCAAAGCAACAATAAGAACAGGTTTTATGCGTAGTGCATGGGACTGAGTAAGGGTGGTGTGATTAAAAAAAACAATAATTAAGCAAATGATGTGTGATAATATAAAATTTTGTTTAAAAATAAATTATTATTTGTCTCGGGTTCTGTATGTACCACAGTGAAGGGATCACTGTAAAAACACAAGCAGGTTCACAGAACTCGGAGCAGTGAGACTGCAGTCTAGTAAAATATAAAAAAGCACACATTACTACATAGGCACGCGCAAGTTTACACACAAAAAATGCATCTCACCACCTTTATGAATAAACTCTTTTTTGTTTAATTCAGAAGTTCATACTGTACAGCAGCATTAATAAAACTCTCAACGGGTGCATACACAGGCTTTGTGCTGTGATATTTCGCCTGGAGATAAAGCTCTGGATCAGTTGAGTATAACAGAAGAGACAGCAGTATTTGCAATGGATTTGCTGAGGTGAGTCAGAGGTCACACCACATGTGGGCCTCTTCTGCTCACCAGTAAGTCTAACCTTTGCTGTGCTCCATTAGCAGCAAAGACTGCCTCTTGGGGAGGAACTGGGTGAAAGGAAATGAACAGCTGGACTGATTTCCTCTCTTGTTGATTGATGCTAGGGGCCAAATTTGCTCATTTTAATTCACAAAGCAAGCTGTATTGTTTTGTTGACATTCCACATTTCAATCGAATGATTTTTCTGACACGTGCATGATCTTGACTGCACTTGTGTGCTTTTTTGGTCAATATGTCAGATGCATTTGTGACTGGTCACCAGTTGAAATCCCTGGACTGCCTAGAAAAATGCGAGGGTTGTGCAAATGGCTGACACTACCCTCTTTGTCTGAATCTAGTGTTGACATGCCCTTGACCAATACACTGAAACCCTGACCACTTGACAAGCAATGCATCAGTTGCAAAATAATACAAAAATGCATGAACTTTGTTTGGACAAATTAATCCTAAAGTACAATTTTATTTACAAGATACGAGGGGACAGATGCCCTGAATCCACAAAGTGGATTTGTTTCCACTTTGTGAAGATGAGTCAATTTGAGAAAATGAGAATCTGACCTTTCCTGAAAGCTTCTGTTTGTTCAAATTTTTACTTGGCAGATCAACTGCAAAGCTACATCACAGTCCAAACAGAGTTCTCGTCAGTAGCTTGTAGAGCTTCTTAATCTTCTGCTCCCCGTGGCCTTCTCATACAGTATCATGACTTATCTCTTCATTGTTGACTAAGTGAATAGTAAGAATTCAGGATAAACAGGTTGTGTTGTGATGGCGCACTTATTGACAGGGCCACACAAAAGTAGTAGAGACTTAGGAGGTGGATGATCAGGAGATGCTCTGAGCTAATGAAGTGTATCCTTCACTATCTGTCAGCTGTCTTGACAACCATCAACACACAAAATCAATATGGATGTGATCAAAGATTCAGCAGTGCTTGAATGGGAACTCTCATCTCAATCTATCTGTGCCATTAACTCTTCTCTTTGTGCCCCTCTTTGGCTGATGGTAGTAGATTAATTATATATCAAAAGAAAGCCTTTTTTTCTCTTTATTACTGTGGCTTCCTTCTATATTTAACCACTGTGATTCAATATAATACAGCTGCAGATGGCAAAGCCATATTTTAGTTTTCTAATGCTCATCAACCCTTAAGAATTTATAACCATTTATTAATGCTAATTTACCATGCATAGACTATGAGAGTCATAGCGTTATAGATTATGGTGTTAGCAAACTGACTGGTGTTGGAACTGGTGAGGGACCGATACATATCTTTACAAACTAGTTAAATAACACTAGGACTCATAGCAACTAAAGTTAATTATGTTTCCTACATTCAACTGCCATGTTTTCACATGATGGAGATAATTAGTCATTTGCATATGGTTTGTAGTTATGAAGATTGTCCACATTGTTAAACATTACAAATTAAGTATCAACATGTGTTGCCCTGAAATGTGTTGGCAGGGCCGCACATGTCCACAGTGAGCCCCACTCCTTGCCCAGTGTCCACTGTGACTTTTAACAGCACAAACACTAAAGATAATGGATATAGACATGCAAATCTTTTAATTTTGTGCTGCACATATGAAACTCATATGTATAATGTGAAAAAAATGTGTGTGTAAATGTGTACCTAGCAAAGGAAGTGCCATAGCATTACAAGACCCTGCATACAATGTACCACCAAAAGATTCCTGATGTGCTGAATATGAACTAGACCCTTCCAAGCTGAGATGTGAGACTCCTGTGGAGAGTAACAGGATCCTGTGGAACTTCCAGAGCCACACAGGCACCAGCTAACCAACTGTACATAGCAGGAGACAAGAAAAAGGTAACAGCAGTGGTGACATAGCACTTCCAAGTAATAGCAATATCATGAAGGAGCTGTCTGTCTGCCAAGCTGGACGGGTAACCCCAAGAGATGCCAGGAACAACACTGGAGCTTTCTGCAGTGCTACTGTATTGACAGCCAAGCCACTGCTAAGTGATAAGTGTAGTCGTTCTTATGGGCAAATGACAAGTCTACTGCGATGTAAAGGGGAGAAACAACACAGTTTAAAAATAAGCAAAACAGCACAGTTCAATTGCATTAAAGCTGACAAAATTATATACAAGAATGAAAGCACAGAGAGCTGATCAAAGCCTGGTCATTTTCTCACTTACACAAAGCTAGTCAGTCATGGTGTTAACTGGGTGTGAAGTTGGATCATCAGTTGCAGGAAGTCAAAAACAATTGTACAAAACCCCCAAATTGTATGGGGGCTTCACTGCTACCCTTCCATTCAAAAACCTTTTCCATTAGAGAATACTGGCCCCTTTCATGATTCTGTGTTGGACACTGTCTCAGAGTTAAACATTTGATGGAAATCATGCACTGCAAAATTGACCATTTGTGAATGTTTATGTTGTTATGGATCATAGTTGTGGGGGTTATGAACTCTATAGTGCAGAGCAAAGTCTGTCTGAACTTTCAGACTTATATAATGTGCCATTTCAAATGTAGGTTTCTTGACTTGTCTGTATTTGTTCAGTTTGGATTTCATTTTGAAAAGGCACTAATGAAACTTACAGCAGGGCAAAAGTTCAACAAGAAAAATATCTTCACTCACATTCTGCTTGGCTCCTCTGTGAGATAAGGCTATATATGCCAGTTCTGATCTGCACCACTCATTAACAATCCTGACATCAGTATATCTGTCCATCACACTGCTCCTTACATATCATAGCAATCCATGCTCAACCCACTTCCTCTGTGTCACCACCAACACCTCCATAATTTCCATGGACACTGTCCAAATGTTTCCATCAACCACCTGTTTATTCTGTTTCACCACTAGCACAAGTGCCTAATGATGCCCATCTTCATAAATCCCTATAGATAAAAAGTCTAACTGCCAAAACCTCTCTGATGTTTACCTCATCAGATCTTTATTGATTTCCCTTTATTGGACTAATGTATTTTTTATATTTTTTATATAAGTTCATTTATTATTAAATCATTAAGCACATCATATAAACTTTTTTGTCTTGAAGAACAAAGCACAAACAAACAGCTCATCCCACTTGGCTCCACAAAAATCTGTTGGGGTACTCCTAAATCTTTGAATTTGAAACCCACACATCATCGCATAAACATTTTAAAAAGAAATCACCAAGGTATTAGGCAGTACAGTGGGTGGGAATTTACTTCTGGAGAGACTCAGCTGGGTGGTTGATGGTATTAACCGTAATATTTCACAGGGAAAAAAAAACATCAAAGTGCTTTGCTGCCTCAGCTCAAATGATGACTGAACCTAATTTGATGTGGCTCTCAAATTTTACTGAACTATCAATCAAAGCCATCATACTTTTCCTTGGAAACTGCATATAGCCAGAGGAAATTAAGCTATTAGAGGGCTCCACAGCAAGAACAAATGTCATCTCTAGTTTCATTTCCTGGTGGATAACCATTTGTTTCTGGCCTTATAGTGCAATAATTATGGTTCTCATTTAACAAAGCTAGGAAAGGGTCACACTTACAGTTGCTATGAAATCATTACTTAAGATTATTAAAATTCCAAGATGCCTCTTGACAAATATATTGAAAAATCCACCATGCTGAGAGAATATAACTTTATGATGTTTGATTGAAGAAACCATTTTTTCCCTTTTTTTGTTTTTTTTCTGTCCAACTTAAAATGGTGGTGAATGAATTCTCAGCTTCTCTGTCTTCTGGCTGTGTTATTGTATCCTGCTGAAATAATGTCAACTCACAGCTCACACAGAACGAACTGTGGATTGTACATAATTATTGATTCCCACAGGAATGTTTCATACTGAGCAAGATAAATTAAATGATAAGAATCTCAGTCTTCTTAGTGCTTATTTCCTCCTCCAGTGTGTGTAAGATGAATGCAGTGACATTACATTTTTTATTTTATTTTATCTTGGGGGGCATGAGAGCACACAACATTTACGTACTGGAAAAGTAATTATCACTAGTTCTTAAAATGTCTGCAGACAACAGGCTATGTAACACTTTGGCAAACTTTTTTTTGTGATCATTGTGATGATTTCAGAAATTTAGTGCAAGTACCCAGTATAGGCGGTCTACCTACCAAATGAGCATTAATCAAATGTTTATGAACACTGAAATGCCACCCAACTCTATCACACTTCATTAGATACTACATTAATTGTTCCACCATAAACTCAAGAGGAAACATTTCAGTATTCCAAGCACACCCTGATACTGTCATTGTTAGATAAAGTAATTACATAATTGCTTTGATATTTAAAATACTAGAGCTGTGGGTCTCACCTATCCTGGGATATCGGTTAATAATTGTGTTTGTGGCTGCACATCTGACTCCTCGAGTGATTTTCTCTTCCTTTGCTTTAGAGAAATTACTTCACTCTTTGTGATTGAAGGACAAATATTTCTTTATGTTGGGTATTGTGCCATAAATCAAAAGCCTCATTAATCTGAAGCAATTCTTAGTGGAGGTGATTTTACATATGATCATAAATAAATTTCCAACTCAACTATCTGACTCATTTTGGTACACAGGTGAATGAATGTACATATGGATAAAGGCAAAAATCTAACTTCTAGTGGCATTTCTTAATGCTCATAACTTCTATAGGTTTGAGGTTATGTTTCTATGGAAACATTGATACTGTCTTGTCTTGTGGAACTTCCTTAGCAATAATTATTGACATGCTAGTATATGCAGGCTTTTAATGACTGTCTTGGGGCCTGCTCGAGACATTTTGATAAATACTTTGACAGTTTCTCAAAGCAGTAATGAGGAAGTAGCTTATAATGCTGTATTGACAATTTGTGTTGGAAACAGCAAGGACTGTTGCAATGTTGCATACCACTGTCTTGGCTGTGATTGCTTTGATAAAGCTGGCTTGTCTGTTGTTTGATTGATGAGCCTAACAATTTTGTCCAGACTGAAATATCTAAAGTATCCCACTTATTATCATGTGATGTTGCTGTGATGCTATGTGACTGGTGTAGTTATTGGGATGTTTTGTATGGCTGGTAAGTGTTGGTGTTTTAAAATCTGTGCTGTTTGTCCATTGGATAGAGCTGCTTTTAGATGCAGAGTGAATTTCAGTGTGTATCGTATGTTAATTTTCATGTTCTTCCAGATGTGAAATCTGGAACAGCCAATTTAATTTTGAACTGCTGTAGCTGGAGTATGCAGAAATATGGTGTTACAATACCAGGAATTTGCTAGATGTAAGATGTAAAACAGTTTTTCAACTCGACACAGAAGCAATAGTAGATTTTTTGCAGTAATTGTGTTATTGACAAACAGGGCTCCCTAAAAGCCACCGTGTAGTTTTATCTCTAATATCAGATAAGATGAATTGTATTTGTAGTCTGCCTTCAAATTCCAGTGCTTTTACAAAGCTAATATATAGTGAAAGTTATCAATGAGAATTAACTTTGTTTAAGTTAAAGGGTTTCATTATTTATCTTGGGCTGAGTCCACTTTGTGGACTGGGTGCTGCAATGCTGATGCGTTGAAACTAAACTAGCCTACCACAGTGGTGTGTGTTATGCAGCAGTAATAAGCATCTGTGCAAAACACAGTGGACTGTACTTGAATTTTAACAAGAATAAACAAACTTGAAAGATTTTTAACAATCGAGTGATTTTATTTTCTTGGTGAATCGTTCCATCTCTAGGTAGAACAAACATAGAGCTAAATAACAAGGTGTCTCTGTTTGTTTGTGGTTTACTTGACTCTGACTCAATTATTGAAAATATCAGAAGAGTTATGAGGTAGTGCTAACTTTTGTGGCAGCTTGTTTACTGTGCATCAGTGACACACTACTCTGTCTGGCACCAGCAGAAGTGATTAAAGGGCAGCTGTCAGGAGATGCGATTTTATCTGTCCCAAACAGGTGTAGAGCCGAGCTGACAGCAGCAACACTTACACCTCACATGGGATGGGCCTGACCAAGACAAATGGAATTATGTCTTTCTCCCATTTTGTCAAGCACCTTATCTGTCTGAATCAATGCAGCTTTCTCCTACCCGGGGGGACAAGGAGGAAATGTGAGAGCAGTCGTTGCAGGTACACAGTAATTGGACGCTCTCCATCCTTCCTTTTAAGTCTAAAGTGAAACTTCTTCCTGACTGAAAGAAAATATAGCAAAGACAGAGCGGCAGAGATAACAGTGCAGCTGAGTCTTAAGCTCTACATCAACAGTGTTACTGTATGTGCTTTCCACTCTGTCAATGACAAAATGTCACCCTAAATCTGACCGTGTTGAAACAGCTGAGCTATCTGTGTGTACCTAGAAATTTGTAATACAGAAACATAATGATACAACTCTTGTACAGCATCTGCTTTATATGAGAGTGGTGGTCAGGTTTGTGCTCACTGTTCAAGCAAAACTAGACACACATATTAGGATACAAAATGGCTCAAGTGATTCTTATTTCTCCGGGGAATGAAGAAAAGAAAGTTATTGCACAAATATGTAAGGGGTATAAATTAGCATGAAATTATTTTTAGCAAAGTGCAATATTTAATCACAACTACTTGAATTTACTTAGAATTTGCTAAATATTTAGGTCCCTGTATTGTAACATTTGGTTAATATAACCATGAAATCTCCCTTTTTTAAGCAAAACTACTGAAATCAATTCTTAAAATTCTGAAAGGAGCACATGTTAAACCAAAATGAGTCAGATAGTTGAGGGAAAGAGAGCATACATACAGCATAGATGACACCCTATCTCCTAAAAATTATGTTCCTATGCAAGAACCATCCAGGATTGGATTTTTTATGAGGGAAAAATATAGTTTTTTGGGAAGATCTTACTTACATGTTAAGTATCACTGTATTTGATACTTAAGTTACCACATATACACATAATGTTAGCATAAAACATAATCCAGTTGCAATTACATTCACTACAAAATGTATTTGTGGTAGTTAGGAAACATACACCAATCAGGCATAACATTATGACCATCTGTACAATATAATCCAAACTAATACAACAGCTCTGCCATGAATTCTAAATTAACAAAGTTATAATTTTTCAGTTTTTTAAGTTGAAACTGTCAGAAATATGATAATTCTACTATATGTGCATTATTAAGGTCATTGTGGGCGTGGAATCGTACTGGAGTATGTTATGAGATGTTCTAGATCCCTCATCGATGGAAACAGGGAGGCCAAAATTCATGGCAGAGCTGTTGTATTAGATAGTACAGGTGGTCATAATGTTATGCCTGATCGGTGTAATTCTTACAGTAGTCATCAGGATTAGTAGAATAATTGTCTTAGATTCTGTAATCTGTGTTCATTTTCATGTCGGGTTTTTTTTGTGTGTGTTGTTTTTGGCAAAAACAAGTGCAAAATTTTTTTCTGTTTCATGTTTTTTTCTGTGGTTTTATGATTTAGCTGCCTAATTTAGCATCTCAACATGCCCTTTTAAGTAAAGAGAGGTATGTGTACTCTACTCACAGCTCTGTATGACACAATCCTACAGCAAACATTAATCACAGATGCAGGATGCACTTTTTTTGAATGTCAAATGCAAAACAGAAATATGCATAACTTTCTATTTCAGAGATGTCTGTAGACACTCTTTTATTTACTGCATAATCATTACGTTATCAGGCTCCAACCATGAACTCCTTTGCTATTTGGTTTGCCCTTTACATTTGCCAGAACTTCTTGCCTTTTTAAGTCAAGATGAGCAACTGTAATGTGTGTGTGTGTGTGTGTGTGTAACATAACACACAAACAGGCACAAACACATTCTCACCTCATTCATTCACATTAGCTGCTTTTCACCCTGCTTATGCAGAAAGCCTCCATTTCCAGGTGTAAATTTTTTTCATTACAAGGGGAATTGAAAAGGAGATGGGGACTACTTTTTTGCCTTTCTACCAGTGATGAGTTCATGCATTTGAAGAGGAGCTTTGTCACTTGGGAATTAGCACTCTACGCATGCACCCGCTCTGCTTTCCCAAATGGCCTTTACATCATCTGAGGCTAAGAGAGAGAGGCTGAGGCGAAGAGAGACCAGGCTTCATGCTTAGAGTAGGTGAAAAAGAAAAGCTAAATAAAATGGAATAAATCTAATAAATGTTTGTTTGATCAGTGCAAATGCATATTTAATGGGCAACACGTCAATATATTTTTCTCTGATTTATTCAATCTAAATGAGATTGATCATATTTATCTGTAGAGCTATCCTGGGAGGCCCAAGAGTGACTAGAACGCAACTCAGCTGAAATTAACACCCTGCTGGCTTGGTTGCTCTTCCCACACGTCATCCATGGCAGACAGCTGATAATAAAATAAAATTAAGAAATATTACATAAGGGGGGAAAGTGCAGATATGCATGTTTGTGAGTATGTGTATATGTCTAAACATCGACATGTATTACACTTTTGAAAGAGTTATGTTTCAGGTTATGTGGCTGTTTATTGCAGGTCGATCTGTGTGTGTGTGTGTGTGTGTGTGTGTGTGTGTGTGTGTCTCCATATAGCAGCTACAGTAGGTGTCAAAGCCAGCTGCTTGCTTATGACAGCACTGCTCATTACTTGGCTGTTAAGGCTATTCTGGACTCCTTGTAACTCCGAAGGGGCAAACACTTCAGAGGATTTCACAGTTGGCAAGGTGTCTGCAAGACACCTGGCATGGCGGGCGTGTGTGTTCATGTGCATGTGTTTAGGATCCAATATAAAAACGAAAGAAGCGGAGTGTGGCAGCTAATCAAAGTATTTCCACAAAGGAATCCCTTATTTCATGTTGTGAGTAAAAATCTATGTGATTAACCCTTTTACACCAGCTCATGTGTTTGAAATATAAAGCTGGTAAAAAGGTTTTGAATGATCAAACAGCTGCATATTTGGACCCTATTGTCATCTTAATAATCAGTTTTTTTGTAACCATTTGACAGCGTAATTAGTAGCCATGATCTGACGTGAATGTGCAGATTACCAATCCCCTAAACTCATAATTCTCAAAGTTTCTTATTATAGGAAGCATTTGCAAGAGATCAATTGCAGCGCTTTTGAAAGTTCAAATTTAGAAAAGTACACTAAATACATAGAGGCATTCTTTTTTTCCTTTTTCTAATGAATGCTTCTTTGCTTCCAGCATGGACCCATATATCAACTTTGCTAAGTCTAATCTATTGATGCAGGGTGGTTTTACATTCATCTGGCATTGACATTATGCTAGTGAAAAGCAGAAAGCGCTTTGTGGATTTATCTTCAACTCCCACGCAGTTCTTGGCTTCTAATTTTCTGATAACGGCAGAACATGAGTTCTCCCACTAAAAGACACAACTTGAAACTCGAATGTGCAATTACAGCAGAATGAAAGTCTGGAGCTCTTCCATAAAGTAAGACCACAGCGAAAGCCCTGAAAAAAAGCCCTGTGGTGTTTTCGTCCAACTGCATTTCTTATTGTAGGGTTGTGTTTGGAAGCAATAGATGCGTTGATTTTGGGAATTATTTTTCGCCCTGTGTTATGTGTGAAACTCTTCCCTGAACCACAGTGGCTCAACCTCCAAATCCTCTGAAAGAGGCAACTAGAGTCAGTTCCTGCCCTGACTAGCCCTTATCTTAGGATACAGGCTGTTCCAATGTCTGACAAAATCCAGACAGATTAGCCCCGACTAGGAGTTAAACGAGTCACCTTCAAAGACTCAAAGATTGTAATCTGTTACCACTGAGCAAAAGGTCCTTAAGACTGCAAGCTGTGTAGGCTGACAAGTTGGAAAGAGATCACAATTTAGATGCAATATTTTCTGCAACATAAATGATGGGTAGGTTACTGATAAAATGCAACAGACAAATTATTGAAATGACAGTATTAACAAGTAAGGTTTTCTGTTTTTTTCTATAAACTGTGCTAAAAGTTTTTTATATATATATGCATTAAACAAAGTAATGTGGTATGAATTGCACATAATTTGGCTACCTCTTTGTTGCGTTCTGGTCACCAAAGTGGTGTATGATCACACCAAGCTGTAATGTTGCATTATATTATATACTACGAAATTATACAAACTGCACTGAAAGCAGAATAAAAAAAAAGCTCTAAATGGTCTATAATGTTTAGGATAAACCCGTTGTAAACAAGAAAAAAAATTTGTCTGGGCATTCTCCCAAAACATAAGAATAACCCAGTATAAGTTGTGTAAGACTGTGGAAAGCCAGTTTGCTATAAAAGGTGTACAAATTATGCAAATTTGTATTGTTTTCATACACAGTTTACTGGATCTAGGCAGGCTGACATTTTGTGTCATAAAATGTTAAAAGTGAGCCACCATATTTGTGCTGTCAAGGCTCTAAAAAAAGGCTGTCAAAAAAAAAAAATTACTAAGTAACATGTAATTGATTTAATTAGTTACGTGCTTTTGCTGTGAAAGTATTATATAAGAGTTCAGAGTTCAATGTCTCGCGAGTGGAGCGGACTGATAGGAGGCATGGTGAGTGGGTCGAGGTCAGGGTGGACAGAGAGTTGTGGGAGGTGGTTTGACACTAAGGCAGGAGGAGGTTGTAGATCCAGGGGGCTGATGAGTTAAAGGTGAGTCCAGATCCAGTCACAGGTTGAAGGAGAGTAGGTGAACTGTCTGGCAGATCAGGTTCAGTGTACCCAGAGAAATCCAGAGAAGGCAGGCATGCACAACAGTTCCAACATAACAGGCAGAATCGAATCCAAAAAGTCGGGTAGAGAGAGGCAAACAGGGTCTGGTATCCTTTATCCAAATCGATTAATCTAAAAATCAAAAAACTAGTCAGATAATAGTAATTAGAGAAGACAAGAGAGAAGATGGGGGGTCAGAAACAGCAGGTAGGTCAGAGACAGGCAAGCAGGTAATATCAGGCAATCGGTTCAGGCAGCGAGAAGGTTGGAAAGGTGCTCACCAATGTAGAATTACCATCTGACAGATTGCTGTGGCTAGTGAAGCTGCTTATAAAGAGAGTACACAGGTGGTAGTAGTTAGGCTAATTAGGTGACTGAAGCAGAGCAGAGAGGGAGGGTGACAGGAAATGACCATATATGGGATGAAGCCGACATACAGTACAGTTTGTGTAAGAGACACAGTGAGAGGATGTCTATATATTTTGATTCACAGCATGTCTTTTTTTTTTCTTGTGATTAATTAATTCAATTCACTGAATTATCCTCTTCTTGTAATTCTTAATCCCTTGTGCTTTTTATCTCCCACTGGCACTCCATAACAATGCCATTCAAACTAATGACCAATCATGTCATTTTACTGTACTGGATGTTTTTTTAATTATGATTTGAACGGTAGACAGGTACGTTATCAGAAAAATTAGGATACATCATTTTGCACATTCAAACAAGCAATCAAGCTGTTCTTTTGCAGCTGGCCATTGTATTGTAAGTCTGTTCTTGCAGTTGTAAGTGAGGTCCATCTTTCAAAAAAGAATCAATTTCTTCAGTAATTGTGATGTTAATTATATTAGACCAGAGGGACAGTCTGCTCTTTTTATTCTTTTTTACCTGTAACCATGAAGAATTACAAAATTTAGAATGTGACTGATGTTGGTTGCCTTAATCCTGAATTGTCCTTTTAACTGTATTGCTCTGAATTACAAATTGCCAGTGTGCTAATGAATGATCATGAATAATCCAGAACTGATGAGTGCTTGACAGTTAGTCCTCTCGCACATAAACACAGGCCAGACCTCACATTTAATTTATGAACTTGTGAAATTCACATTTAAAAAAACACCAGGCGAAAAGTTGCTTATGTAACAATCACCATTACTTGAAACTCTCCCCCTGCTCTGGAACATTTTAATCACTGGTAAACATGTTGCAAGCAATGAGAAAATAATGAAGATGAAGTCAGGAAGAAATTGAGCAGGATTTAGATTAAGCTGCTGACACCCCTACATTATGGTGGCACAGAACATTAATTATTACAATATAAAAATGCCCTGAAGCCTCCTAAACACTTTATCTTTAGTGCCTGCAATGTTTCCATCTCAACATTGTTCAGTGCTAATTTAGCAAGAACCCAGAAGGCCTTCGAACAGTCTTTTCACTAATGAATGCAAAATAATTGCCTATCACCACCGTCTAGTGTACAAATTATTACCTTGTGTGTGTGTGTGTGTGTGTGTGTGTGTGTGTGTGTATCCATACAAGTACTCAATGATTGGCTCACTGGTTCCGTTTTTAAAATACTTTTAATGAATACCTTCATACACTTCATTATGATCACCTTATGTATAAGAGAATAGTAAAAGATTTAAGGAGTGATCTTTCCATTAATTACAGTTTGTGATTAACAGTCTTTCAGAGCTAGAAGAGGGCAGCCAAGACTTAATGGGGAAAAGCTTTTCCACTAAAAATGAATCAGAGGTAGAGCCTGGTTAGCAGGAGTCTGCTTTTGCAAGGTTCTACACTGAAATGGCTTATATTTAATATTATACATTTAATGATGGCAGCAATTACGCACCTCAGAAATATAGTCACACTCCAAGACACCTTTTTTTGCATTTTTGCCGGTTGTTTCTTTAAGCCAGTGATGCAGGCACAGATTAGGTTAGTTCTGTTTAAACATAATTCTAGCAATGCCATTTGCATAAAATTTTGAGATTTCCAAAAGACACATTAAAACCTTAATGGTCAAAAACTGTCTTTGCTGGTCCGTCACTTGTACATCATATTGATCACTCTCCAAAAAGCTGTTTGGTCAGTTTCAACTCATGAAACAATGTGCTTTTAAGAGTTAGAGTAGATGTGCTATGTTCTTCATTAGCTAGTCATTAACATGGTTATTGGTGCTGTAATGGAAGAGTATACTGGCTTTATAGTTGTCTAAAACTAAACCTGTACAGGAAATATCTAGAACCTTCTGTGGAGCAACCCATTCTCTTTATATATAGCTATTTGATCCACTGTTAATATGAAAAGTATTGATTAGTGGAGTTTTAAATCTACCCATTGTGGCTTTTAGAGAGTGACATACTGTAGCCAGATTATAATAAATAGTGTATGGATCTGATTCTTTTGAAATGGGAGACATCAGG
Source organism: Helostoma temminkii (assembly GCA_900302695.1). Classification (NCBI taxonomy): domain Eukaryota; kingdom Metazoa; phylum Chordata; class Actinopteri; order Anabantiformes; family Helostomatidae; genus Helostoma; species Helostoma temminkii. The sequence continues at coordinate 47,597 of OMLM01011317.1, read as the reverse complement.
TGCAAGATTTTTCCCTCCCTCTGACAGACATTTTCTTTGATTTGTTCTGAATATTAAGACTGCAAAGTTCCCAACCTCAAGCATTAGACTAAAAGCAAACCCGTGTTTTTTAAAGTCATTTTCCTAACGCCACCAAATAAATTTAATAATTTGCTCCTCTGGTTGATGTGCTTTCAGGCAGTCATGTGTGACATATGACCCCCTAGCAATAACTCCAAGAGGCCTGGAAAGGTGACCTCTGTGAATTGCATGCATATGACTAGGCACTGTCAGAAAGAGGCGATAATGGTATGCACAGTTGAATTCCAATTCCATCATACCCAGAAGTATGTATGTGACAAAAAGGATATGTTGGAAAGGAGAAATGGCAACAGTTTGGGGACATGCAGTGTGCCCTCTACAAAATACCTGACAAATTTCATTGCATTTAATTAGATTCATTTGTCAGTCTCTAAACAACTATGAGATGGATGTTGCCCACTGCACACTCAATTAAAGCAGTTTATTGTTAAAACATTGTAATTAGACCTGACATGGAACATTAATGTATGCTAATAACACACTTTTCTAGTGTATTGTGCTAGACATTTTACAAGAGCACCCTGATTATAAATTATTTTTTAGTTAGTAAAAATCTTAAGTGTCGTAGATTTTCTTTAGCCTGAAAACATGTCACAGATTTTCTGAAAAAAAATCATGTTTAAATAGACAAATGACACATTTATTTGCAACTGAACTTGCAACTGATTGCTTGCTAAAAGTGCCACATGAATGTCTCTCTGGTGATAATTCTTTTGTTCACAGGAAGTAATGTGCTTTACATTCCTGCTAGCAGACGTTTTTGTATGAGTGCACCTTATACCAACAACAATAATAAAACCCAAGGGGAAATAACATACTACTGGCTACAGTGATTGGCAGGTAGTTTCAGTCCCAGTGTTCTGTGAAGTATTTACCATAAAATTCATCATGCAGTCTGACATAATCTTGTCCACAATGACTGCATTAGAGAATGGCAATACCAGAGCTGGATTCCTTTGAAGCATAATTTGTGTCTGCTAACAGCATGTACACAGAAAGTGGTAGCAATTTCCTCTTGATCCTTCACTGAGGTTACAGTGTCCTTGGCGAGGGTAATCCATTTAGCTGTTAAAGAGTCCTTATCAGCCATGCATACTTGAGTGGTACACGTTGTATGGGACCAGTGTCAAAATATGAAAGAATGGCCCTTGCTTCAACTGGAACATTACTGTTTGAGCTTCATAAAGAGCCATCAGTACCTCTAAAAAATCTGAGCTGCCAACTCTCACTGAGACTCACACAATCACCCATCTTTTCACGCTCTCATGCCACACATCCAATTTCTCAAGTTTTAATATTCAAAACAATAGTCTGTGAAAGACACAAGCTGGTGAGTCAGCTATTTTATGTCATGCAAATTAAACACTAACTGCTGGACATGCAGACACAATGCTGAATGGGGTTGCCTTGTCTTTCTTTTACGATGCTCATGTGGGCATCCACCGACAGTGTGTTATTTCCTGTCCTGACAGAGGTCTGGTTCAAGATGAGCAGTGCTGTTACCCTTTAACACTGCATAGCCAAAATATCCAGAAGCTGAGATACTAGGCTACTGTCAAAATGGTGTGGCATGCACAATGAGGATGTCATGTGCGTGCATGCACAGTACCAGTGCCTCTATTTTCAGGAAATTTATCCAACCTTTTCTGAACAGTTGGCAGCTCTGGAGAAAACATTGCAGCAGAAAACAATGCCTATCTCAAAGGTATTGGACTAACTAGTGGCTTGGCAAAAATTGGAATGAGTTATCACGACACAGGCCCCGGAGCTGTTAGGTATTGTTTTGCAATATCTCTGCAATTTCCTGTGAAGTTTCTAGTCTGACAGCCCAGTAAACATTTGTGGACTTCAACAACCCTCGTAAAGCCACAAAACGCTGAACTAAGGCACTTGAAATTCTACAATCAAAAAAGAGAATCTATCTCTTGCACATTATAATACTATAACACTGTAAATTTTACCAAACGTAAAGAATTTCTAACTACATTTTGTCTAACCATCCTCAAACTGAAACAACTGGATTTTCTCTGGACCCATATTTTGCAAGTTGCCCTCGTATTCTGTAAGACAGAAAACAGCGTATATTCTACATATGAGATTTCAATCTTGTTTCCTAAAAACAACCCAGTCTCCTAAAAATTACATTCCTATACCACTAAACTGCAATCACGATTGCGTTTTCATGAGAAACGTAATTGCAGCCAGATAATGTTTCTGTCAACACAACTGCATGTTCACAATTAACATATATAACAAGTCACCAATACGTTTGTACTTAACATATTAATTAAAGGTCCACAAGCAACGTATTTTAGAGACGGATCATGTTTGTGTTTACATTTTTATGCAGAGGTTGTGTGTGAAGTGATCATTTTTCACTAATACAGCCTGTAATCTTTTCCTGACTGGACCCAAAATAGTTTTCATGTCTAACGAGGTGACTGTGGCCTCGAAGAACTGGCACATTGCCAGTTCTTATTGCCAGTTCTTCACATTGAACGAGAAAGAATGTGGTCAGATAATAGAGAATAAGTTGGCTGTCACTTAAATCCATGATCTTAACCAAAGTCACCTGTTGCCTAAACCTAACCACATGTTACTTTGGAGTTAAACTTGGATCTTTAGGTTGGCAATTTTGTGCTTTGTATGCCCAACTACCTCCATTGTGGGGTTGAAGGTTTGCTGAAGGATTTAACATCTAAGGTCAATGCTATTTTCCACAACTGTAATTGCTTGACCGCAACACAGAATTATTCATGTAGGTACTAATGCACTAGACACATTAAAATCTGACTCCATTTGAAAGGATTCTTGAGATTCTATAGTGATATGTAAAATGTTACCTGCATTAAACCTTTCAGGCAAGACTCCCCATTGTCACTGCAAATGGCACTTTTATGTGCCTGAAGCTGAGGGAAAGAGAGAGCCTTATTTTTACCATGTAATTTTACATTGGGTATAATTTATATGCATGGAAATTGAAGATTAGATAATAATGTTTAATTGCTTATACATTAGAGAAGTTTCCTGATCACCAACAATGCACTACAGCTGCTTTTTTGGCTCCAACTTTAATTTGAGAAATTTTGAGGATGCAAACATATGTCCCTAGTTTCCAGTCTAGAACCACTAATCATTACATAAACCTAGTCTTAAAGATGTCTAAAAATGGTTCTCACCCTGATCAGAACCACTATGCTAGTAGAGAGTAGAGATCTCTAACATTTAAACAAGCACTCTGCAGCTTCTGCCTGTAGAAGTCATTCTGTTCACTGGTAAATATATTCATCAAACTGCATATATTCATCAAAGTCCAGACACTGTTCATCAAGAAAGATAGACTTAAATGTGTACAGGTAGGGCTTATACCAAAGACCAATTGGAGTTAAACCAGTTGTGTCATATGTCATTGCATGTATTGACTTAAACAATTCAGATGTAATTAAACTATAACCATTTTCCTTGTTTCGTTATAAAGAATCCATATCTAATAAACATACCAAAACTTTTGATGATTGTTTTTAAGGTCACAGCTGGTATTTTGAGGCTGTTGCACTAAAGGCTGCAAAATGTCCTCCCAGTTTTTTTCCTTGCATCTGTGTATGTGAATGGTTGTTGATTTAGCAGGGATTAGTACTGTTAACTTATCTGTGAGACTCAAGGAAGGTAATGGTAATCTCTTGCCTTAACTGCATAAACAGTGCTCACTGGTCAGTGATTCCTCCAAGTAAGATTAAATGACGTGAGCAAATATATTATCATATATATAAATATATATATATGTATATATATCTTTGTAATTCTACATTCATTCTTTCTCAACTTCTTTAAATTTGACTGAACAACCCATGAAATACTAAAGACTATGTATATAGTCTA
>OMLM01011317.1:29325-43617 GCA_900302695.1 Helostoma temminkii | reverse complement strand
CTATGCATACGAAAATGTATAAACAGACTAATAGAACAGTGCTACAGTTGGCAGTTTCCTGAGCACTACAAACATCCAAATATTCATAAAATATTTATGGATACAGGTATATTTCTCTGCTTTCTGTCAGTCTTACACTCCAGTTAATAAGTAAACAAACACTCATGAATCCCCTTAATGTAGCAAAGGTCAAGGTGTGAGCAGAAAATATAATGGCAGTCATGACACCTGCCATAATTCCAATATCCTTTTTAATTTACCTTGACCAGACTGGTTTGAGCAGAGAATCTGTTCCAGTCATGAAGTTGGGCCACCATGCAACAATTTCAAATTAGTATTCATGGGGAGTTCATCCATATTTTTTCTGCTTGAGAAGTGATAATAAGAAATTCAAGATGCACATTCTGTGTTTGTCCGTTTGACAGAAAACAATTGTCCTACTGTGCCCCCGGTGTTTGAAAAGCAGTAGTCTTGGGTATACAGGAACTTTCTCACTTTCAATCTCTTGTCTCTAGCAGACACATGCAATCACACTACAATAATCTTTACAGTACATCACAACAATCCCTCCCTTGCCAGATTCAGTTTGATAACAAAACTGTGAGCTGCTCGTCATGACTTCCAATGGATAAAGATTACCAGCCGACAAAGAAGCAGAACAGAGAGGAAGGAATACAGAAAGACAAACAAATGTAACACAAGAGCAAACCTTACATGTGGGCAGCAATAAATCACTGTAAAGAGGATAGTCTTACTTCCTCTCCTCCTTTAGGGGGGACTGCAACTAAAAGTGCTGGCGAGGCTATTCCCAGCAGGAGGAAACTTCTGGAGATTACTGTGTAATAAGCCTGAAACGGACTATGGGTGAATTGAGACTGAGTGTTCACCCTTCCTACAGGGTCACAAGAGACACTCTCACTCAGGAACAGCCACTTGTCTACCAATCTCTGCTCAGATGTGTTAGTGGTGATGTAGAAATGAGCAAGGAGGAAGGGTCATTTGTGGGCAAAGGCCATTGTTTGCCTGCCACCGTTTATTCAACATATTCAAACAAATAATGCAAACCCATAACGTTTTTGTCTAAAAATCAGCCAATAATATACATTATTCTCTTTTCTCTCTATTTCTTCTGTCTCTGTGCCTGTTAATCATCCCAAACTGACTGCATCACTGGCACTGGTGTTTGGTTTTCCTTATAGGCCTTACCCTGTATACGCCAGGGGTAAACTTGCTGTTAACTATGTAGCTTGTGTCAATGTCGTTTGTGCACGTTGTCAGAAATGTACACCAGCGTACACCAGATGCAGTCCCGTGTATAAACTCTGCAACAGCTTTGGATTGCCACAAAAATAACAATAGGTACAAACATCAAGTTCTTCTACTACCCACATCTACATACCTGCCATAACATGTTTGCATCCCACAGAGCCACATAATGATTCAAATAATTCCCTTGAAACTTCCCCATAATGACTTGGGCGTCACAACATCAATACTAAGGGGACCCTTTCACGTCACTATTTGATGCACCATGTGCATCACTTCTTGACGCCAAGGGAATGACAACAGCCGCCTGTCAGCACTCTTGTCAGCCACAGACTGGTGACCCCTGTCCACTTGATTTTAATGTTGTATCTGATTGTTGTATGCAATTAGGCTGTGGGTGCAGGTCAGGTTGCAGGTGTTGCATTAAAGGGCCCAGTTGTGTGCAGAGTATGTGGTTAAGTGGTTGGGTCCCTTCATGAGTGTTGCAGGTTTGCAAATTTGGACCCTTGGAGGATTATGAACCATGTACCTGGCAGCCGCACGCACAGCTGTTGCATTCACAGTTGCAGGTTGACATGTAGCAGAAAGCAGGAGTTCAGTGAACATTCAGTATGTTTTGGAGCCAATTTAACACTTTTGAGAAGACAATAAATGTTTTCTTTTAGTTTTTAAAGATAACCAACAAATGCTCATGACAATTATTGGGGGGGGGGCACATGTCCCCAGGTCCTACGAGGAGTTGTCCAGTGGAATCAAGGCACTCTCAATTGGGTCTCATGCAGATGTTGCTGAACTCTGGACATTTTATTTGTTTCATTCTCAAAGACAGAACTCAAGCTCATCCATCCATCCATCTTCTGAACCGCTTAGTCCCTGTAGGGGTCACAGGTGTGCTGGAGCCTATCCCAGCTGTCATATGGGCAAGAGGCGGGGTACACCCTGGACAGGTCGCCAGTCTATCGCAGGGCCACATATAGACAAACAACTATTCACACTCTCACTCACACCTATGGGCAATTTAGAGTCCCCAGTTAACCAGACTGCATGTCTTTGGACTGTGGGAGGAAGCTGGAGTGCCCAGAGAGAACACATGCAAACACAGAGAGAACATGGAAACTCTACACAGAAAGACCCTGGTTGACCCCAGGAATCAAACCCATGACCTTCTTGCTGTGAGGCAACAGTGCTAACCACTGCACCACCGTGCCGCCCCAAACTCAAGCTTAGATTTGCATTTTTTCTAAAATGTGTCATACTAACAATAGCTTGATACAGTATAACTTCACTCACAATTTACTAATTACTCATCCATTCCTTCTGCCAATTTAATAAAGTATACATAATATACATAGTATATATACAAAGTCTTTATATGAACAAAGTCTTTGTATATATACACTATGTATGTTTTGTATAATAAAAAAATCAAGAAACACAATAGAATTTTCCATATGCACACGACACACAGTAATTATCAGTGGATAACACATGTATACATCAAATTATGTGCAGCTGATTACTAATCAGAGTTTCACTTGAGGTAATCCTTTAATTTCTCCTTTTTTTACACTAACTGCCTTTTGCTGTTTCATGTTTGCAATCAAACGTACACCATGTTGTTGTTTTCTCATGCTGCACATAATTTTTTGTGCCAGCTTTTTGCCTTTGCGGTTATCTTGGCTCTCTCTTATCCCTTGCTTCTTTTTAAATCTTACTTCCTCTATAGTACGTCTTACTCCCTTTGCAATATATCTCATGTCAATCCAAACAATCCCCAGCAAGAAGTGGTTTGAGTGTGGTCTTTGACAGATTCTCACTTATAAACTAGGTTTCCTGACCACAGTGGTTAATATAATAGTTCCTATAATATTGAGAATATCTAACTTATATTTCTGGCCTGCACTGCTTCTATCAGGGCTGAAAATATTTAATTTTCCAATCTTTAAATAAATTCTGCAAATGTGCTGACAGATTTGAACACTGAAATAAATGGCTTTAATCACTCGTTTCTTCATGCAATGATGGTACTGACTTCCATTATTGGAGAACAGTTTGAGAGAATCATTGACGTTTTGGCAAAGCTAACATGCCAGTTAGAAATATAAATTTAATTTGAATACTTCAAAGAGAGTGAAGTAATACATCCCAAGGAAAGAAATGATTGTTTACAGTGTGGCACTAATACTGGCATGTTTTAACAAGCAAAGCCTTCACTGGAGCTGAAAATGGCTTTTCATGCCAAAAAATTATATGCATTTTGTGAAATTAAAACACTGAGTATCTTGATATGAATATTATTTAAACCCTAGTAAAGCAAAAAAAAAAAGGTATATTATGATGTATTATTTTACAGTTAGCTCTTTGATGTTTGGGGCTCCGGAGGTAATCCGCTTCATCCACTATTTAGATATCATCCACCAACTGCAACTTGATCCCCAACTTAATTTCAAGATAAAAATCAGCTGCTGGTCTAGAAAGTCTTGTTTTCAAGGAACATGCACTGGTTACATGTAGTATTTCCCTGTCTTTAGCCAAATGCAAGCTGAAACAGGCTAACCCTGCCTGAAGAAAGTTAAGTGCTTGTAGAAAATCATATCCTCAAACGACTCAACACAGTTAGTGACAAGGTGCCTTCTCCTTAAGAAGATGATCAACATTTCTGTCCCTTTTTTTGGTGACAACTTCACTGATAAGCTTACCATTACTTTAGTGGTTTATGCTGAATTTCCCTGTGATCACTTGGATTGACATGCCACTGGATTGACTGTAGCTCACAAACCACCAAGCATAGACACAGCTAACACTAGAGAAACTGTTTAGATGTTGTCGTGATGGTGTCCATAAACATACTAATATATGCACCTAAATAAATATAGAAAACAACACTGTCATTGCTTATATTTTGCAGTCGACAGCAGCATTATATAGTATTATATTGAAAAGAGTGTAACTGTTTATTGGAGCTATATCTGAATACATAGTTAACATATTGTCATGTTGGGCTAATGTCAAAGAGTGGGTGAATTGATACAAAGAAAAAAAAGAAAATGTGAGAAAGTGAAATGTGAAAACAAATGGCAAATAAATCATGCCATGAAGCATGAAATGTAGATCCAATGAAAGGAACAAACATGTTGCATTTCCAGTTTCAAACATCATATTATTTAATTTAATGCTTTAAGGCTGACCCTCCTTTTGTAATGGTCTAATGGCACCCAGCTAGAGACTTAGCACCTTATTATATGTTTCACATATTTAGTCAATATCCTGTCTTAGACAGCACCACAACTCGTTGAAATAGCAAACACCATATATTCTACTTATCTTAAATGTGAGATATAACAGAGCTTCTGTACTACCTAATGCAGACATCACATTGCCTATAGATTTTGTTTCTGTTTCCATGGGTCTATACTTGTTAAGTCTACTAAAAAGTTCATATATACTAAACTGCAATTGGAAATATATTTTGTGGAAAACATATGTTGGAATTTATTATTAAATAAATAATAATTATTAATTAAAAAATAAATTTTGTGAATGTACATGTAGAGAAATGGTATGAAAGTCATGCACACTGAACTGATCAAGTCAAACTCTCTTTTAATACATACCTCTGTAACATTTGGATAGTGCATCAGAGAAACAGCCGTTACACTGTTAACCCCATATGGTTATGAAGAATTAAAATAAAAGCTAACAGCTTGGTAATTGACATTCAGTCACTTTGTTTTTTTGTTTTTTTTACTGTGAGTGTGCTTGAGCACAGAGCCAAAAATATGTACAGACTAAGTTGTATACAGTACAGATAAACTTAGAAGAATGTAATATGCCTGAAAATACAGCAAATAGAACATCCAGTGTTTCTGCCATATAATAACAGACCAAAGAGAATTCTTACAATGAAAGTAATTACGTCTGATAGCTACCAGGCCCTGTGGCGTTATCAAAAGGATCTGCATTTAGAGAAGTGGTGGAGGACTGGCTTAATGAATTTCACTTCTATTATTAGCAGTGAAACCCAAACATGTAATAATCTCTTTTAATGCTGTTTTCAGGAAGCTAATGTGCTTTTATGTATATATAACAGAAAAGCATCAGATGTTTTAAGCTTTACATGGTACTCTATAAGCCCCATTACCTGCACTATATTATCTGTGCTCTCTGAACGTTTCACTTAGGAGCAAACATCAGGATAAACTGAAACCAAGTCTTCAGGTTCAGTTGGAGTGCACTGAAAGAGGGCAGAGATGTAATGCCATTCTACAAAACACTGAATCCACCAAACCTTTTTCCTGCTGTCTTCTGTTTGATGCATCTTGCCTTAAATGCCATATTTGCAACCCACACGGTGTTAGACCATGTCGGTTCATATACAACACACATTTACATTTGCCTGCTCTGTCATACACCCACTAAAGAATAAGCCAAATACCAACTGTAGGCTAAAGAAGGCTAAATAGCATGATTCTATTAAGTCATGGTCATTACTTAATTAAAAACTGCTCCAAAGGGAAATGTGACCTGTTCTATTTTCTTAAATCCTTTTATACTTTAAAAGGGTTATATTATGCATAATTGAAGAGCTTACTTTCAGCACCTGATGGTTTTATTTTTCTTTTTTCAGTTACACTTTGGTTCCTGAAATTCTACTTGTAATTTTAAACAGAAATTACTACAGATTACTACAGACACAAGTTATTAACTATTCATGTATAAGGTCAGTACTGGTGATCGAAGGTAAAAGGACGTCATATCACTGAACTGGTAAACAAAGCATCAGAAGAACCTTTTCCAAGCTGGCATACTTTTTACGGAAATATACATGAAACCCACCTATTTCCCCTTGATCGAGCAATAGTTTATGAATTTATGAATTACAGCTATTTTAAGCAGAGTTTTCCTCCATTTTCAGGGTTTCTAAAGTTACTTGACCAGTTGCGCTCCATTCCTGCATTACTGTAAGACTAATGAAACAGAAAAAAAGTTTGGTGTTGATATCAGGTATTAACATTGACATTTGGCAGCTGGAGTTACCAATCCTACAAGCTACAGGAGATACAGAGGGTTTACAACATAGCGCAAAGGTAACAGTCAAGATGTTTCCAGAAAACATCTAATGACACTTCCCATTCTTTGGAATTAGATTCTTTGGACAGATATAACTAAGATTAATTTGTACCAGAATGATGGGAAGAGAAAAGTATGTTGAGGGAAAGAAACTGCTCATGATCCAAAGCATGCCACATCATTCCACTGGCGTCGCTGCCAAATATGCTCCAAAACTGATTGGACAGCACTTCACAGGGCAGATGGATGATGACCATCATATACTGTTAAATCAACTCAAGCATTTTTAAAGACTAAGAAATTTAATTTTCTTTAATTGCCAAGTCAGTCACATGATCTCAACCCAATAGAGAAAATTTACAGTTAATGAAAACAAAACTGAAGGCAGAAAGACTCACAATAAGCAGCAACTGAAGGTGGCTACGGTAAGGATTGGCAAAACATCTCCAGGGACAAAACTCTATTTTGGTATTTGGTGATGTCAATGGGCACAGGACTTTAACCAATCAAAAAAGTGTGAAAAAAGGTGAGGTGACAGGAGCAAGTGATGGTCACAAGATAGCTAATAGTAGCAAGATGGCCTCCTGTTCTGGGGTCCTCCACATGTTCTGCTTACAAGCACAAGTAATCATATAATACTCACAATCCACAGATGGTAACACAAAGTCCAAGTCCAGAATACACAACAATATCCACAGGTCCAAATCCAGGTACAAATCCACTAGGAACAATGTCACAGGTCATGTTGATCAGGGCAGAGGAGATCACATTCAAGGTTAAACACACAATCAGGTTAGATATCACAGATTAACAGGTTACAGAACAGGTTAGGGTTAATGTCTGATAATTCAGAATCCAGGGCAGAACAGACTTCAGGTCTTATATACATAGTACCAGGACCATAGGACCAGGGAGAGAGCAGAGACACAAAATTACCATATATGAATGAAAACCTGGAAATCAAGCATGTGACCATGACAGAAGTAGTAGCTTTGTAAAGATAGAATTCATTGCAGAACTGTATTGGATTCCATTATACTGTACAGGTGCACCTAATGAAGTTGTCAGCAGGTGCAAGTCAGTGAACATTAAAAAAAAATATATAAGCTGTTACTTTAATGTAAAAAAAAAGGTTACACATTGTTGCTTTAATAGAAGAAATTGTCTTCAGGCACATACTGTTAAAAATCATCTTCCTGAAATGACTGGGTAATCCATGTTCTAGACATTATAATAATAATAATAATAATAAGTTTCATTTAGCCCTGCGATAGACTGGCGACCTGTCCAGGGTGTACCCCGCCTCTCGCCCGTAAGCTGGCTGGGATAGGCTCCAGCACTCCCGTGACCCCTGCGGGGACTAAGCGGAATAGAAGATGAATGAATGAATGAAGTTTCATTTATAGAGCACTTTTCAAAACATTTGTTACAAAGTGCTTAACAAGAGAGAAAGACAATAATAACAGAATGATCACAAGAATAACACAAAATAAATAGCGTAGGACAGGGAGGAACTATAGCACAATAACACTTAACCAATTAATATAGAAACCAATCAAGTCCCGCTTGAGCAAGCATTTAAGCATTGGAGAGGAAAACTCCCTTCCTTCTTTAAGGGAGGAAGAAACCTCCAGCAGAACCTGGCTCAAGGTGGGCGGCCATCTGCCTTGACTGGTTGGTGTGTGAGTAAACATAGAAGGAGCAGGGCATAATGATATAGGACAACAGCAATGACAATAACATCACAAGGGTTGAAAAGCAGGGTGAAACAGCAACTACATTCAGTTTATATAAAATCAGGAAAAGCTCTCCGATAAAAGTATGTTTTCAGAAGTGATTTAAAAGAGCTTACTGAGTCAGCTGATCTAATATTCTCGGGCAAGTAATTCCAAAGCCTTGGGGCTCTAACTGTGAAGGCTCTGTCACCTCTAGTTCGTGTCTCAGGAACACACAGAAGTCCTCTATCTGAGGATCTCAGGCTACGTACAGGTTCATATGACACTAGCAGTTCAGATAAATAGTTTGGAGAGAGACCATGTTGAGCTTTGAAAGTCAGTAGTAAGATCTTAAAATCAATTCTGAATTATGAGATTAAGTGTTTTAGCTCTTTAGTTTTATCCACATTTTCACACCTTTCTGTTTTTCCTTATCTGTGGCCTTATCTGTGAAACCCTTGTTTCACACGTACATGTTCGTGTAAAGCTGCTCATTAAAAGGTGAAGGAGAATTTAGGCTATTTTAACCCAAGCCTGTTGTGACAACTGATAATCATTTAATTTAATGTCACTGTCCAATGTCATTCCTACAGTTTGGCAGTAACTTTGCATTTTGGTAGCCAAGGTCAAGGTCACTGTGATTTTACATCAACCTATGCCATTTTTGTCATCATATTTCAGGACTACCTTGAGGTGTTGGAGGTTTAAGTCACTGTGACCACACATCTGTCCCTTCTCGTCAATGCAATATCTCTGAAATATCATAACATCTGGGGCAAATGTCCACTTGGACTCATGGATGGGTGATTAGACTCTGAGTCTGGACAAAGAAGCATCTAAACTGTGACTTGACTGGCTGGCAGAGGTATACAACCACCTGGTGGTTTCCTTCCAGTTCCTTCCATAATTATCCTCAGAGTGTCTTTATTTATAATCCTACATCCTTCACTTTTTTCTGAACACTTGTACTTGCACATGCTGACAGTACTTGCCAGAACTTATTTTGAGTCACTACATTAAAAAGAGCCGTTCTGTTGACTGAATAAATGTAAGGGTCTACACAGAAATACTCTTCATTAGGCCCTGAAACTTTAACACAGTTTGGGAAACATGAACCCGTGTTAAATATTAGCATAGTTTAAAAGGTGCCAACTTATGTCCAAGGAAATCAATTCAAAATTCTGTCATCACTCAATATGTTATACTTTCCCTAAAAACAAAGTTTTACTTCGGAAAAGAATTCAAATTTCAGTTCTACTTCAAAACATTATTTTTATAGTCAACTCTCTGGACACAGTCATCCTCTACCACATTACTCTTTTACTCCTTTGTCTTTGGACAGAACATATTCAGGTAATGGAAGGTCTTATTAAAGCAGACAAGTTCATTTGTTTAAGTCATTTAGGGCACATAGGTCCCTAATGGCTAATGATTTATTACAGGAAAGAATTCAGCATTCCAGCATCCTTGGACCCACTCTCACTGCCAACGAAAGAGATGTCATGTTACATAGGAAATTAGTGTCAGAGGAAGTTACTGTTTTGGACTTGTGAATTAATCACAAAGGAGACAGTGAAGGAGGAGTGGAAGGCTCTCTCATGCCGCTCTTACATACTCAAGGTATGCTGATTTCGGGAGTATACATCAAAGAGTTAAGGTGAGGTGGGGGCCATGGGAGCTGGCAGCCTGGAGTGGTTTGCAGTTGGGATGGCATGTCTACTGGGTTTGAAGGGGGATTAAGAATGGTGCTATGACAAAGAAAAAGAGAAATACATTGTTCTAGCACTCATATCCACCAATGGATTTATTACAGCTGTTTCTTACATGTCCTTTGAATTTCCACAACACTGAAAGATGCCAGTGGCTCTTCAGAATAAAAGTTTGATTACCATTAGAAAATGTGAAGACAGAGATGAGAAACAAAGACGATCAGAGAGCTTATGTTGCCTGTTCGCTTGCCATACGTCATTGTAGCAGATGGGCTGTGCAGCTTTTACTGGTGCCCTTGTTCAAAGCAATGCATTGCAATATTCATGCCTCCAAGTCAAAGTTAGTTTGGTCATTTAACTTTGACAAAGTCAAAAAGTCATATATTATTTGTTATGAGCTCGTAGGAGAGTCATTGACTCAGTCGGCATATTGTGCAGAATGCTATGGTCCCTGTTTTCTTAATTTTTAAAGGTGAGCAAGTCTTCAGAAAATTGATTTCATAGTGTGGTTAAAAATTTCATCAGTATGAGCAGAATTTTTCGTTAACACTTGGAAGGTGTTTGAATTAGCTCCAGCATTTCCATTGAGGCATGTAGGGAGATCATATCTTTCTAATTAATTTTGACGTTTTTTAAAAAGAAAAATATCCCCTTAAGTTTCTGTCTGTCTCAGTCACTCGCTCCCCAGCTTTAACTTACATAAGTGTGCTCATGCAAAATTCACTTCATCATTTACTGGCAAAGCACACAGTCACAGATGTGACACCAAAAATTTCAAAATCATTCAGCAGGGAGATTCTCACACGCTGGCACAGAGAAAACATGGTGCCAGAAATCCTTCCCTTACTAAAGGTGATGAAAATTTCATTTTTGAAGTGGTAAAGCTTTGTGTAATTGTGTAAATGACGCAGTAACACGAACAGGTCTCTTTCTTGTTGGAGCCTCACTGGGACCTGATTAGGGATATGTAAATCAAGTGAGGTATGAAAGTTTGATCACAATTCATTAAGATAAGTGGTTAATTCAGGTAAGAAGATAAACTAAGTGTAGCAGGACAGCACATTATCACATATCTTTATAAATACACACATATATAGGATACCTGTTGCTATACATAATATACTAATAACACAACAAAACAATTTATTCAATCTGTCAGCAGCATTTTATTCTAGGATCTGGTTTGCCCCCTGCTGTGTGCTGGCTTGAGTTGCTTCAAGAACCGATTCCACCACATCAATGCCACAGCATACGACTCAACAAAATCATAAAATTATCCATAAGAGTGACATGATGTCTTCAGGGGAGAGGTACTCGCTTTATGGGCATTGTCCCACATCTTTAAAAGGGAAATATTTTCACTTTGTTGTGACTTAATATGATTCAATGTGTTTTAATTTACATTTGTTTAACATGTAAATGTATACATACATTTATTAATATATTCTTGAAATATATGATTTCATGTACATTTGCTACACAGGTGAATTATGAATTTACTGTACGTCAATGTGATCTCTCATTTATAGAATGCACCCATCAGAGTGGGCAAGCAGGAGTCTGGTGGTGAGCAGCTAAATGGTAAATCAACACTGCCACCCTTAGGCCAAATGAGAATAGCACACACGCTCCAAACTCCACTGCAGAATTGATGACTCTTCTATGCACTGTATAACCGAACTGTTTGTTTTCCCCCAAATTGCTCTTGCAGAGGAAATGACACAGCAGTTTTGCAGGTGTGTGAAAAATGAGATAACAGATGATCTCAGGAAACAAGCATCCTTTGCAGAGGTTTGTACAAAAACTATGTCAGTAATTGCAAAATGAATATGTGAATAATGCCGGCTGCATCTAAATATACACATATTAAAACATAGGCCATTTTGTCTGCTAGACAGTGGTCAGTAAGGGCATTTGTAAGTTACACATTTTGATACCAAAGCAATAGAAATAGAAATGATTTGCTGGGGGAACAAAATTGGCAAGAAAAGTCACAGAAGAAAAATAATTAGAGCTTTGCAGTCTATATTATTGAGATGCTTGAATGTCAGAGCTTCTCTCAGTGTTAAAAGTATAAAAATCAGGAGAGTCATGTGATATTGGCAGTTTTCATTATTCTCTTTCTCTCCTCTCTGACTCTTTCCTTCCCATTACTCACTGTCTCTCAGCCTTCCTCCATCTCTTAAGCTCTTTCTCTTACCCGCCAACAAACACACATCACGCACACACACACACTTAGATACACACTCCAAAGTCCGGAGACATAAACAGATTGTTGTGGCTGAACTGAGGGCATCCTGGGATGCTGTGAGTAATGACACCCAATGACACATAATCAGCAAGGTGAATGTTGTGTGCTGTGTGAGGATGATCTTTACTGAAGATGCTGCAGTTTCTAACCTGCATTATGTATTTTGGTCAAATCGCAGTACTTTACCTGAGACCAGTACCAGTGCAAATACATTATTTGTATAGTTAAAAAAACAACTATAAAGTAAAGAAAATGCACAATTCTACTCAATGTAGTCGAATATCTAAATTAAGTAAATGAGCAGAAAGAAAGAAAAACACGTTTGAGTTCAGGTAATGCAAAGTATACAACTGTGGTGAACAATATTTGAATCAGAGTTATAAGACAACCTTTCATTAAATTACTGGCATGACTTGGGTATTTGGTGGATATTGAGACTGAAATACCAGCTGACATTCATTCTAATGACTCCATAGTGTCCCTGGTCACTTAACCTTCTGTGTTCAAAACACACAAGCAGCTTTTTACATATCCACTCAGCTTAGTATGATAGAATGAGTGACAGTGCCCTTGTGTGTGAAGCTGTGTGTTTTTAAATGCCAGCAGGACACCTCATGGTTCCCAATGGCAAATTTAATTCAACCCACATTACTGGTCTATTGTGCTTAAACTATATTTTGTACAGTTTCTTAATGAACAAACAAAATATTTCTGTTTCTAAAGTCCTTCTGCTGTTACCATCACCAGAGGCAGCCTTAATAGTACATTCTTTTGCTTTACAGATGGGTTTGTATGATCTACGTAGCTTGCAAGCACATCCTTTCCTTTTCTATCACTTGGGTAAAGTCTCATCAGCCCATAAACCTTTGTAGCTTAGTTGTAGCAGCCAAATTAGTTAAAGTAGCTTTCTATTAAAACAGATATTTAGATAGAGCAAACTGACAAAATAAAGAGAAATATTTTTGATATTGGAATAAAACCTGCCTTTTGGTTTTTTACCCTTAATATAGTTTGTACTTTCGACTCTACCAAGCCTGACTCCATTGTGATGTCCTCCTTGATGGTCTCGCTTTAATTCTCAGGAGAATTCCAGGCTAATAGTGGGGATATCAGTCCACACCTCGACTGCTCTCCATGCTACAGAGCTTCTTCACAGAGAGAGTGTGCTGGCAAAATCAATATACCATATACCCTATAGTATACAACTCTGACAGGTGTCCTTCCACATTCACTGTCATGCAGGATCTTCTTTCATTTCTTTTCATGAATCCTGAGCTGTGTCCTGCCAGCCTAATATGGCATTCTCTTTATTGCACTGTGGACAGGATAACCTGCCTATACTTTAGCACTAATCTAAACTAAAAACCTGTGTGATAATGACCTTACACTGGCCAGTTTCAATTTTAACCCCAATTGATTCCATATTTCCATAAATATTCCTTTTGATTCAATATCAACCACATATGTAGCTTTCATTTTAGGGTGGTCCCATTAGTTTTGGACATGTCAGAGAAGGTCATGTTACCTGACACTGTAAACAACCTTCCTCCCACTCAGGGATGAGCTGTCTAACTTGGGTCAGCTCCAGATCTCCAGGCATACAGGGCCCAGTGTCTCACACTTTTCCCTGCCGCGATATGTCATCTGCTAGCTCTGACAGGCCGGTGGTCAGGCTGCTTTTACTGGAGAGATACTTTTTTTTGGCAGCTCCTGTGTCCAAACCATAGGCAAGTCCTGCAGAACTTCATCTGTGCAGTCAGTCTGTGAAGAATTATCGCTATACTGTATGTACAATGCAAAATGGAAACACATGCTGTATCAAGACCACAAGGGAGTTGGACCCTTGGTGCTGAGAGGATGGCTGCCAAAGTGAGTGCTGTATCTCATTCAACACATTGTGTCCCCTACCAGTGTTCTGGCACCAAGCAGCCTTGTGCATTGAGCCTAGACATTGTTAGCTCTTCACGGGTGTGTTTATTCATCATAATGAGAAAATACAGGTGACACTGTCAAGTGAACGGCTAAAATGCAGGGTGTGGATGTTGTATGTGAGTGTGCTTAGAGTGATGGCTTTCACTGAAACCACTCCGATAATGGACGGTGGAATAAAGATGAGTTTACTCACATTCAAAAGCCCTTTTGAGAAGGTGGGCTGTTTATCTCTCTGGGGTCTTGTGGCTGTTAAGGCACCTTTTCAACCCTCAATCAACTCTGGCAGCCATGTATACAGAGTCTGTGCTAACTGAAAAAATAAAGACTGAAAGGTTTTTTTTTTTTTCCA
>OMLM01011315.1:27263-38848 GCA_900302695.1 Helostoma temminkii | reverse complement strand
CGGCCCTGAGGCTGTATATTTCAGGTGTTCAGCTGCTGGCCCATCCAACCTGTCTGTCTGTTGCTTCTTGTTGCTGTGTTGTTGTTGTTGTTGTTGTTGATTTGTGACCTGTTGTTCTTTTCTCTCTTTCTTTCCACTCACCCCAACCGGTCAAGGCAGATGGCCGCCTACCTTGAGCATGGTTCTGCTGGAGGTTTCTTCCTTTCTTAAAAAGGGAGTTTTCCTCTCCACTGTTGCCTAGTGCTCAAGAGAGATTTGTTGGGTTTTTCCTTATTATTTAATTGTATTGTAAGGTCTTAAACCTTACACTGTAAAATGCCTTGAGATGACTTTTGTTATGATTTGGCATTATATAAATACAAATGAATTGAATTATTTCCAGAACTATGCAAGTATTGTCACAAAATGTACCATCAATTCAGGTACATTGGGGACTGTAACCTAAAGCGTTGCCTGTAAATCGTAAAATCTTGTACCAGTGGAGCCTCAGAATAAAATATAAACTAAACTATATAAAGTATTAAGTCAAGCATAATATGGCCACTTAATTCATTGAAAGAATATTTTGCTCCACCTACCTGCATCAGCGATGTCTCCACTTGTTATTTATGATTTAAAACAGTTTTGAAGACAGTTTCACTGACCCATTTAATTAATCTGACAGGAAGCAACAACCTTTCTTTGTATCTTACTGTAAATCAATCAACCACATCAAGTGTATGAGTACCCTAATTTTGAGTCAAAAGAGTTGTAAAGTGCTTTACAGACTTTTGTGGTATGAAACTTAGCCAATGTAGGGTACGTTTTGAGTATTTAGAGAGAATTGCATATTTAAAGTGTGCATTTAAAATATTGTAATCTTAATCTTGTAGAGTTTAGAGCTTTGCAGACGATAGTGGTAGGAGGTATGAGAGCAGAGCCCACAGGACTCCATCTGTTGTCTTTACATGCAAATGAGTATCTCGTGTCATTAAAACAGTGAATTGTCCACATGGCCTGAATCAACTGCATGGAAGATTAATTACAGTACTTGTGCATGTAAAACACTAACTAACAATTGTTAGAAACTAAGTAGAATCGAGGGTGCAGAGTGCAGAAAAACTAAAGACTGGGAAATGGCAATAATCATGTGGACCTCAAAAACACTGAACAAAAGGGAAACAACCATACATACAAAACAGGTCATAAATAACTTACAGCTGAAAAGCCAAACAGATGACAAATAGGGAGTGAGATGTCCAGACTGGGACAGATAAAAGGGATGGTGAAGTCCAAAGCAGAAGCCAAGAATAACAAGCTTTCTCGTCTTCTCTTCTTTTATCTCTACACTTTTCACTCAACCCAACCAGTCAAGGCAGATGGCCGCCCCATCCTGAGCCTGGTTCTGCTGGAGGTTTCTTCCTTCTTAAAAGGGAGTTTTTCCTCTCCACTGTTGCCCAGTGCTTGCTCATGGGGGATTTGTTGGGCTTCTCTCTTAATTACATTGTAACTTTCTAACCGTAAAATGTGAAGTGCCTTGAGATGACTCTGTTGTAATTTGGCGCTATATAAATAAAATTCAATTTAACTGAATTGAATTGAATTGAACAAGCAGAAGCAAACAGACGCAGACTGGGAGGAACAAACAGAACAAAATGGCACTGGCTTCTAGTAATATGCAAGAGACTCACAGAACTTCTGGGAGAGGTGGATGTCTGTCATCGGTTGTTTGTCATTTACAAATATATAATACTGTGATATTATTTGATAAATTGTTTATTAATTTTATAATAATTATTGTGTCATATACAGTGTTGGATAAATTAATTTCAAAAGGTAATTTTATTACATTACTCTTCACACACAAATGTGTACACACACATACACACACACCATATTGTAATTTACACATAAAATAGCTGAGAAAAGTCCTGTGTTTACCTCACATTTCAGGTTCTCTCAACCGTTGTTTCACAAACTTATTTAAGAAAATGCATGACCATGCCAGAGGAAGTACATAGGTAAATAATAAATAGGCTAATAAATAGGAGTTTGTAGCTCAATTCTGATCTGACCCACTCCCCTATTTTCAGAGATGAATTACAACTTAAGCAACATAAGCCTGTCATGAAAATGAATGGTAGGACGTGCATAGGCATGTGAGGTTATGGGACACTAACAAATTGAATTTTGTGGCCAATTTTCAGCTGTGGAGTTTCCCATGCCATTTTGGAGCCAATTAACAAGCAAACAGGCAGACGGACAAACAGAAAGTGGGCTACACAGATACAGATTAGCTTTTAACCTATGTACATCTATCCTGGGGCAACACTGATTTCCATTTATGCCATCTCAGTAAATACTATTTGGTGTACTGATATCTGCTTAAGAAAAAACATTACCAGACACTGGCTGGTTTCTGTACTCAGGCAGAAACTTGTCCAGCCTGTCGTTTGCCTACTTGTTTGCCTGTCTGACCTGATCATGGCTCCTGGACTTCTATATCTGCTTCACCATTGTTGGGTCTCTAACTTGTTTCTATGTTGAATGTTTTATTTCACATTGGAACCTGTCAGATTGGAAGAGTGATTGGAAGATGTTTTAAATTGAAGAAGTTTTTGGGAAGGATCTGAGTGGAGGATTTGAAGGGTCTGTGTTGAGGATTGCAGAGAAGTTTTTAAATATTGTGTGAACTGCTTGGACTGTAGTGAATCCCCTCTTACTCATCTGTGAGCTGTTGATTTCTGAGTTATGCTTGTCTTTCTGAGTCCCCTCTCCACAGAGTGAGGCCATGCAGTAGATCATTAAACTTTATTTAATCAGTTAGTGTCATTGAGACCACAGTCTCTTTTTAAAGAGGGTCCCAAGAATAAGAAACATTCATAGTCATAAAAGGCCAAACAATAGTAAAAGACCTAAGACACTAATAGTGGAATGAGTCACAGAATACAGAAATATTATAAAAATAAAATAATAATAGCAGAAAACTAAAAAATTCTAAATGAAACAAACACACACATGTAAAACAACACAAAAACATCCACAGGCAACACAATATGTACAGAAACAATAACACAAATCATATAGCACATCTGCTAATAAAGTTTTAAAATTACCAAGGGAAATAATTGAAATTAATGGTAGTTTAAATCAAAGGTGTCTATGCTGTGCCATCAGCAAAAAATGGACATTATAGCATTAGTCATCACAGTATTTATGTGTTGTGTAATGAGTAGGGGTCTGAAGATAGTGCCCACAATGGAGACAATAACATCAGCTACTTAAAATGCTGTAATTGTGCTTTTACTAGTGTGAGAAACTGTTGTGGCCGTAATAAGTTAAGAGTCTATAAAGGCTCGTAATTGATAGTTTACCCCAGACTCCAAGAGTTTTTTTTACATAAATTTAGATATTGGCCAATAAATGCCTATTTCACTACTCCCACACACTTAAAGCCCAGCAGCTCAAACCCACAACTAACGTTCAGCTACTAACGGCTAGAAACGCTCTGCTTCCTCATACCTTCAACACACTATGGTAACATATGTACTCAGCTACAAAATATTGACTGATTCAATCTGTAGTTTAAGAAAACACCATGTAGATTGTAGATCACTGTAGCAGAAAACTGTGAGTATTTTTTTCATGTTCTTTGGCCCATTTCATCAGAATCATATAAACTCACAGTAGGGAGAAGAATCTGACAGCGCAGCACTCTCATTCCATGTTTCCCCACCAAAAAGTCAGATTTTGAACTTGCTAATCTAAATCAGATGGACTCAATTGTATCTGTGGCATTCTTGAAGCAAAGCCATTTGTACGGAAGTCTAACAGTAAATGAAATCATTTCAAGGAATAAGATTCACATGGGAATCATCACAACAAAATAAGTGGGAAGTGGCATGGAAACACAAGAGCAGATTTTGTAAATCACAACAACTATAAACAAAATGTGACACAAAATGGTCCTCCAACCAGTGTGACTGATAGTGTTACAGTATTGTTTGCAGAATATTATTATTGTGAAGTAATTTACCTGTAGATGTAATCACCTGTTTGGCTGTCTAACTATTTGAGACTGCGCTATCTATACAGTATAAGGCTGAATTACTAGTATATGAATGGACAATTTGTTTACCTGTTCTTAGTACTAGGCAGTAACACAGGAAGTCAGCTGACCTGTGTGGTGTGCTCTCTGCTGTCATGAGGGGATGTTTATGTGTGTCACAGCGGAAAGAGAGACCAGTGATATTGGTAGACATGAAATTGTGTTCCAACTTCACCTCCCCCAGTAGATCAAAAGTAAAGGAAATGGATCATGGTGGAGACTGTAGGCGAGATCTACATATTTGGTGGGGGGGGCGTGTAAACCTAATCAAGATGGGCAACCTGATGGACTGTGATATATACGGAAAAATAAATGGTCTAATGACGTACGGCACACCACAGACTTTTCCAAATGCACAGGAATAGAAAAATGAACTTACTCCTACTTATAATTTGTTCCTACTTCTAAATTATCATACTGGATTGTGCTTTAAATGACCTTTTTCTCACGAAATAGTGGTTCATGTGCACATGGAGCAAAATTCAAATAGCGCTTGAGATATAGCCTAAATGATATATAAACTTTTCACTGTGGGTCTATAAGGTAGAAAACTATAATCTTAAGACCAGAGTAGAATCATAAGGGAGGTTATGTTGCATTAAGTTATGTGTTTTATTTTGAATATACTATACTATAAGTATACTATATTGTAAAGGCTCCCCTCACAGCCTTTCATAAGTGCAGTCATGTCGTCCTTGTGAATCATTAAGAGCCTTATGAGATAGCATCTTAACAGGTTGCACGGTAAAGGAAATAAAAATGGAAAAACAGGAATACAAAAACATGAAAGAGCACATTTCTTTGAATTTGTGTTGCTGGTATTACTGGTTTAGATTTATCTGTTTATCACTGGGTATCACCCATAATGTTTTTGTAAATGTACTAAAAAAATAGTGATGGTATTAATGAGGAACCTGAGACCAGATTTGAGAATAATTTTGTTTTTGACACCACATATTTGTGGTTTCTGTCACATTTCTGTCAAGTTTTGATTCTCAGGAAAAGAAAGTCTTGACATTTGTTACAGAAAACATCATTTTACCATAGACGACAAACAACATGATTTGGCCTTGCCCAAACATGCCTATGACCTTTTCAAAACTGACTCATATGAACATTTCCTGAGCTGCCACCACTGACAACTAAGCAACTTAGAGATTTTTGTCAACAATAAAGAGATTAGCAGATACCTAAAAAGGATGAGAAAGACTTTCGGACAGCCCAGGAGCTAGTCTGCACACAGACAACCCCAGAGCCACTCAGACCACAGATAGATACTGGAAGTTTATGCCACTCTTCTTTGCAAAACTGCTCAAGCTCTGTCAAGTTGCATGGGAATCGGGTGTGAACAGCCCTTTTCAAGTCCATCCACAAATTCTCTATTGGATTGAGGTCTGGGCTTTGACTCAACCACTCCAGAACATTCAACTTGTTGTCAGTAAACCATTTCTGTGTAGCTTTCGCTGTATGCTTCGTCATTGTCTTGCTGGAAAACAAATCTTCTCCCAAGCTATAGTTATTTGCTGACTGAAGATTGCTTTCCAGGATTGTCCTATATTTTGCCACATTAATTTTACCCTCTACCCTAACAAGTCTTCAAGGACCGGCTGCCGAGAAACATTCCCACAGTGTGATGCAGTGGGGATGGTGTTTTTGTGGTGACGTGCAGTGTTTGGTGTCCACCAAAAATAGCGTCTTATCTGATGGCCAGAAAGCACTATTTTGGTCTCATCAGACCAAAGAACCTCCGTCCACTTGATCATGGAGTCTTTCACGTGCCTTTTAGCGAACCCAAGTTGTGATTTAACTTAAGTTTTCTTCAACAGTGGCTTTCTCCTTGCCACTATCCTACAAAGCTTTGACTGGTGAAGAACCTGGGCATCAGCTGTTGTATGAACAGTCTCTCCTATCTCAGTTGCTGAAGCTTATAACTTCCTCAGAGTGGTCATCAGTGTGTTAGTGGCCTCTCTCACTAGTCTCCTTCTTGCATGGTCACTCAGTTTGTGTGAACGGCCTGTTCTAGGCAGATTTAGACATGTGCCATATTCCTTCCATTTCTTGATGATGGATTTCACTGAACTCGGAGGGATGTTCAGCGTCTTGGAGATTTTTGTATCCATCCCCTGACTTATGCTTTTCAATGACCTGTTCTCTAAGGTGCCTGGAGTGTTCTATTGTCTTCGTGGTGTAATGGTAGCCAGAAATACTGATTAACCAGTGACTGGACCTTCGAGACACAAGTGTCTTTATACTGCAATCACACATTAACTGCACTCAGGTGAGCCCCATTTCACTAATTGTGGGACTACTAGCACCAAATATATAGACCTCTGTTAGGTCAGTCATTTTAAAAGGGGTTACTGCAAACATTAATTTTACCTTACATATTTTTTATTTTATTGACATTACTTTGTAGAAACCTGTTTTCACTTTGACAATAAGGTATTTTTCTGAAATTTCCAAAAACCTTTTCCCAAAATAAAAATAATATGCTGTACTTTAGCTCAAATATTGCATTTTCTTACACAAAACCAAATAAAATTTGTGATTTAACAGAAATACATTTTTAATTTTAACCATAAATCTTAGCTAAACAGATTCAGATTGAGAATTGTTCCATACAACGTTTTGTAATTGAGCTGTCACAGCTATGAACATCACAAGCAACTTAAAGGATTTTAAATGGAAACAACTTTTTTCATTGCAATAAAAATGCAACAAGATCTAGAGTCTTTAGCAAAAGCATGTAATAAACTAGCATTATTGTTTTTGGTGGTGCTTTATAATATTGCCATGTCAATTTAATGCAGTTGGCTTATCTCTAACATGGTATCCTCTGTAGCAGTGACATGGCTTATTGCTTAGAGTTAGGCAAGTTTTCAAATCCAGAGAAATATAATTGTAGAGCTTCACATCAAGGTATTAGTGTACAGTACATAGTGCCATACCTGTAGTTCAAAAAATTATCTTGGCAGAAGATTAGTGTTTAAAATTTAATCTTAGTAAGTGCTTTAAAGATGCAGTTGCAGTTTGTCAACTGAAGGGGGGCAAGAAGTGACAAACACTGACATAGAGTACTAGTCTGGTTTGGACATACTTTATCATTACCCGGTTTAATTCATTTTCAGAATTGTAGATTAAAACGGAAGGCATCAAAATGATGCACAAAATGTGCTAACAAAGCGTAATGTGTTAGTTAAAGTTAAAGTTAAAGTATCCTCAGGCAGAAACCAAAGTACAATTTTACAGAGGTGCTTACTCTATATTTCTGCACCTAAGCAATTCTCTTCTTTTTGGTTTCCCTCAGAAGTGGTTTCTAAAAGCAATTTCAACCTGAATTGATGCAGTCTCCTCCAAACACTTGATTTTCAGATCTGTCTGCTACATGAAATAAGGTCTGAGGTAGATAAGGTTGATGAACTTTTTCTCTGCAGCAGAGTTTGTTTTTCCTTTCTTGGGTTGTCTTTATGACACCTACTTTTAACATAGTGGTTGCAGTTTTTTTCTCATGACACTTTTCAGGGAACTTTACTTTGTAACTTAAGGTTAAGACCTTACAGAATTATATGAAGAGCATAAACAATTATATATCAGAAAACCTAACAAATCCTACTTGAGAATTTACTACAGGACAGTGGAGAAGAAAAACTCCCTTTAACAGAAGAAACAGCAGAACCAGGCTTAGAGTGGGCGGCCATCTGCCTTGTGATTAGAAAGTGGAGTAGAGCAAAAACAAATATCAAACAAAACACTGGGCAGATTGTAGTCCAGTGTGTGTCATTTAATAATAATTGATTATGTTTTTTTTTTTATTGATTCGGCAGGCCTTTCCTTATATGGAATACTACAGCTGCGGAGCAGGGCTACAGTACTTGCTGTATACCACACAAAATCTGTGGTCCAATTGAGAAGGCTATAAATTCCACCAATATATTAACTATCAAAGCTGATTACGATAATTGCAATAGTGTGCAAAGCTGGCATCAAGTCAAACAGGGGTTGCTTTTAGGATTTGAACTTGAACCTATTTATTCAAGTGTACCATCTGAACAGACCAGACACAGGAGCCTGATGTCATGTTTCACCTAGTAAACATGACTACAAATATATATTTTGTCACAGATGTCATCGAAACAGAGGAAGTAAGCATCATGTGAAGAGGCTGTTTGATACTACATGTCATTATTTATTGACATCTTATACTAATAAACTCCACCACCAGAAAGGTCAGGTGGAAAAACAAGCTTACTGAAGTCACTGATACATGTTTAGGTCTAGACTTACTTCTATTAAAAGAGATTTTATTATAAAAGGGCAAGATGTTTGGTTGAGCAGAGTGAGTCACTATTAAACAGAGGGGAGTTCATATAAAGGCAGATCTTGCCTATAAAGTAGGTTACAGATGAGTATGGATGAATATAAGTATTGGCTACAACTCACTGTTGCAGGGATTAAGAGATCAGCAGGTGGCGGCATCCTTGTTGTCCTTGAGGTCAGCAGGGGGAGTACTGGGCTTTAGTGGGAGGTAAAACACACAATACAAGAATCCAACAGGTTGCTCAAATAATAATAGAGAAGCATCCAAAAACAGAGCAGAGAATATTTAAGGCAGAGAAAAGCACAGTCAAGGTCCAGTCTGAGGTCAGAGAATAGGTTCTTTATGTCAATCATCACATTCACAATCCATAATCCATAGGCACACCTTATTATTGTAAGTGGTATGGATGTGAATCGTACCCTTCCATTAAAGAAAGAAATTACTAATAATTAACTAATGAAAATCAAACGTTTTTTTGACCCGCTCCTCACAAGCAAACTGCTCCAGCTGTCTCAGGCTTGAAGGTTATGCTTCATTCATTGTATGGTTCAGTTTTGTCAAATCTGTCCAAAGGACAGTTGCTTGTCAAAACCCATTTTATAAAATTCCAGTCCTGCTTGTTTATGATTTGCTTTCAACAGCAGATTCCCCTTCAGTCGTCTTCCATTAAGTTAATAATGTAATGGAGTTAATAGAGACAGACAGTTTGATCTGAAGCTGATGTAACTTGATCTTGGAGTTCACCTCTAATCTCTTTGGAAGTTGACGTACATGTCCTCTGGCTGCCACGGGAGTTTGGCCATAGTCCCTTAAACGTCTGAATAATATGTTCAACTGTATCACAAGAACACCAAGCTGCTGCTTGGAGATGGTCTTATAGCCTTTACCTTGAACATGTTTGTTTATAATTTTCTTTCTAATGTCCTTAGAAGACATTAGACTTTTCTAATGTCCTTTGTGAGACAACTCTCTCCTTAGCTTTCTGTGTTCCATGTTCAGTTTAGTACAAACCATGATACCAAACAGCACAGTGTGACCATTTGGAGTTTTTCTTTTTCTATCAGAAGGGTGCCAACAACTTTGGCCACATCTGTATGTACATATGATATCCTTGTTGCAATTGCTTTGTCAAAGAACCCAGGCAGTGTGTTGTTAGAAATCTAAATATGTCCACATTTCATTCAGTCTGCACTCAGTTATGGAAAAATCTGACTGGTGGAAAAAATGAGAGCATGCCCACTAAACCGTGGGAAATGCCGTCTCTTGGTCCAAGCAAGCATTTCTGAAATTTGCAGACTTTTCTGAAAACATGTTTTCTTTATTGTTCTGCTATTATTGCTTTTTGTGTAAACTGTTTTATGTATGTTTTTCTAGTTAAAATTTAACCTAAAATGCAATAAAAGGTTAACAGCTGGCCACTGATGTACTGTGTGCGTGGGAGTGTGTTCAGTTCATCCTCTGACTGAACTCAGAGCTCACCTGAAACTCTGGTTCTTCCTGTTATTTCCCTCCAGCCTCACTGCTTTTTTAAAATCTAGTCTCTGTATGATTATTGATAACCGAAAAAGGAAGATCAACTCTGCAGTTTAGCTGTACAGAGCGTTTTAGCATATCTTGCCCTAGCTCAGCGTTTTTCCACTTCACAGCTTCATTTAGATCATTGCAATAATTTCATAAACATGTAGATATGTGTGGTTGGATAGGGCAGAGATATTGTCAATAGCTACTTACTGTATATAGCATTAAATCAGTGACACAGTATCTCCACAATTCTCTGTAAAGTTTCAGCTAATGTGGCAGGTAGTGTCTTGTAACAGACCTAAATCTAAATCTACTATGCAGTTGTAGGCTACATATCCATATGGATAAATAAATACAAAACAAACATGACAGTGCATTAACCTGTGCAGATCATAATGTAGACTGAGTGAGGTTGGGCCAGAGGGAGCATATTTAGCATATTTTATGAGGTTCATCTCTCTTTATGGCCTGTCCAGCTTTATACTGTATATGTATAAAGTACAGTCAAAGAAGTATTATTGTTTACCAGGCATTTATCAAACAACCAAATCCTATTGAATTGTAACCACATAATTTACCAGCTACATGTTTTCTTAATCTGCAGTCTTAAAAATAATTCAATTACTTTAACTTGCTTGATCTGCTCACACAACATACATCATCTGTATCTGTCTATTGTCCCCTGTAGGTAAAATCATTTTATGGTGACGACATTTCAGAATTAATCAAAAAACAAAACTAACGTTATGACATATGTATGTGTTGTACATGTTTGTACATCTTTGGACCTACTGAATTAGTCATTCTTCTGAATCAGAACCTTAGGGGGCATTTTTCAGTCCTAAAGTCACCCTGGTGTGAAGAATACTTAACTAATCACAATGATTAAAAGTCCCCAGAAGAATTAGTGTTTAGTTTTGATTGAATTAAGTGTAAATGTTGTTTGATCAAAATCTTGGGACAGGAGAAGCGTGTGAGAAGGTGTTACTTTAGACATTGCATCATAAAGACACAGATACATAATTATCTTCATATAAACTTCCAACTTCTCTTTGAATGCAAGATTTACAGCATACAATAGCAGTCTGCAGGAAGTTTGACAGATGCGGGGGTGTGAAGCAATGTGTGATGCAAAACAGATATCTGATTCATACGTAAAACATTACCTGTACAAAACATTCTCTCTGTTTCTCCCATGTAGGTCCTGATTATCCCAAAGGGAAATTTTACTGTTACTCTGCCACAGCTCAGGCGGCAAAGCTGTGATTCTCAGTTCAACCTTTCTTCAACAATTTTTCTGAAGTAGTTGACACAGAGGTCATCCCTGAAACATAAAAATGATACTTCGAATAGCTCCTTTACTATCTGTTTTGGAAAAGACAGTGAGCAATAATGGAGCTATGGTGCAATATGTAACTATAGACACAATATATATCACAGTATATTGCTTTAATAATTCGTTATGGACACTTTCTGTTGACCCATTCTCACTCACACAAGAATAGTGGTAGAACTGCTGTACCTCCCCCATAGGGAGTGTCATTCCCGAAGGCACTTTTGTCTTACAACGGACACCAAATCCATGAAAAAGCAGCTCTTCCTTACATTTCTTGTGTCAACTACTTCTCCTAGATTTTTTTTTTTTTTTTTTGATTTTAT